>JAFBMS010000094.1:1419002-1556502 GCA_019788955.1 Albula glossodonta
GCCCTGCTGGGCCACCGGATCCCCTTGTGCTCCGCGCTGGTTTCTGTGAGCGTGAAGGGGACACCCGAGCAGGACCAGGGGTGTCGGGTTCCCCATGTTTCCACCCTCGCCCACAACATCTCGTCTCGCCGTGGGACAGGGCGGGGCAGGGTGGATGAGTATGGCAGACTCCCTCCAGATGGCATGGATGGACATGATAGGGGTATGTGCTTCTGAACAGGATTTGGGCCTTGGACATGGTGGGGGGGGGGGGGGTTGTGGGGGGGTTGGCTTGGTGGTGGCAATTATAAAAAAAAAACATCCCATTGCGCTAATTTATTTTATGATTAGAGCAACACAACATGGGCCACTGCCCATGATTTTCGAGTCCTGATGTTCGTTATTCAAGTGGTCCTACTGGCCCATCTGTGCCCCCTCCTTGGCTCAGCTTGCCTATCACAAAATGATCGGACCCATAGTGTGTGTAAGTAAATGTATCTCCCCGGCGGAAATGAATACATCATTTGCATTATTTATAAGCTCATACAGCGTGACCGAAGCGCAGCGTCCTTTCCTACGCGTAGCTCATTTAACGCTGCAGGATATTTTTCAGGTTATCTGGCTCAAGGGTACGATATCAACGACCCACCGGGGAGGGCGATCAATCGGCGGACGGCTGTTTGTGTTTGGCCTCCTGGGCCGTAATGGTTCTCATTACACCTCGTCTCCATGTCGTGCCTTGTTCTGCATCGCCAGCGCTGAGTCCAGCACGACCAAAATGATAAGCAGGGCGATAAAGTAAGAGAAGCTGGCTCTGGCATGGGAGTTCAAGTCAGGAGTCCACATCAGGTGACGGCCAGCTGGGTCCGTGGACGGGCCGGGCAGCCAATCAGATGGTGACAGCACCACTTTCGGCATGTGTAGTAGTTTATTTAAATGGCAGATCAAGTGTACTTCTCATCACTATACAAACACTGCCATTGCTATGCGGTCATGCTATTGTCCTTTTGATTTTTGTAATCAAACTCCCTTTATAAGAATTTGCTTTGCACCTTGATGGTTGAGAATATGATCGATCATAAAACGGCACAAAGTCAGCACACCGCAATAGCAAAAGAGCATTAATTATTTATCATATTTAGATTATGATGTATATTTAGATGTTTACGATTATTACCTTACTATCTGCCACGTGAGCCAGCACCTGCTTGCTCCTGCTTTTCTGTCTGTCACAGGAGATGTTTGACAGATTTTTGACTCCCTGCCAGTTGCTGTGCCTCCTTGTAAAGGAACGCCCCGAAAAGCAGAGCCTTCCTCCAAAGCAAATGCGCCGACACTTAAACCAATTACATGGGTTTTCTTGACTGATCTACATTTACATTACATACAAACAATTAGTAGATGCCAGAGTGACTTAAAGTTTACGTGTGACACCGGGGGCGTAGCACCAGGGGGGAGAAAGGGCCCAAGCCCTAAGCATACAGGGCCCAAGGGTTCGAAAGGGCCCTAGCCCTAAGCATACAGGGCCCAAGGGTTCGAAAGGGCCCAAGCCCTAAGCATACAGGGCCCAAGGGTTCGAAAGGGCCCATGCCCTAAGCATACAGGGCCCAAGGGTTTGAAATGGCCCATGCCCTAAGCATACAGGTCCCAAGAGTTTTAAAGGGCCCAAGAGAATCCGAGAATATTATTTTTTCATGCGGAGTGGAGGGGCCCTCAGGGCCTGCCTGTGTACAGAGCCCAGACTTTCTAGCTATGTGCCTGTGTGACACTACCCTTTTATAGGGCTGAATATTTACTGAAGTACCACAGAAGGGTAGCGTGTCAATGCTTTAGCGAGGAATTGAACCTGCAATCCTTGAGTTACGGGATCAGCTCTCTAAACATTATTCTATATGCACCACCAGAGGTATGTTCAAGTTTCCCGTTTTCTTTAACTCATGGTCTCTGCAGTAAGCCAGATCTGCGATGAGACAGCATTTGTAACCCACAGAGCTGTCACAAAGCTGCCTGCCCCAGCTGGTGCATTCTGGGAGTTGCAGGCACAGGACAACATGTGATATTCATGCAGCCCACAGCACAGGGATCTGCTCAGCAGATGCACTTAGCACGCTCCTTACTCTGCCACGACGGGTCCAAACTGGGTCACAGGAAAAAAAAAATTCTGCTCCCATCCACCGAGAGGCAATATCAAAGTGGCATTTTAATGAATAATAAGGATACATGTTCCGGTTGGGGGTCACAGGAGACCGGAGAGTGCAGAATATTCTGGAAGTGCCCTTTTCTGTCACGCAGCACAGTCCCTGTATGACACAGTACGCTATTGCCTGTGAACACATTAACCATTCTTGCTGTACGATGTTGCACGTTTTGTAAGAGCATGGTAAACTGGGTGACACTTTAGATTAGGTAATGCAAAAAAAACAAAAAGCTAATATCCACATTTATGTGTAGTTTATAATCATTAGCAATCTGCTTATTAATCATTATATGTGGGATGCTCTTGTGTTAGTGAACTTTAGTAAATGACACTGTCTGTGGTTGAGACAGGCTGACCTTGGTAATCCCTATAGCCTGACTTCCTGGTGCCTCGGCTAGGTCACAGTACACCTGGAGGGTTGGTCTGAGCGCTGGATCTGTGACCAATTTAGGTTAGAAAGTCAATCTTACCTCAAGACAGCATCATCTTCTCATGTTTACAAAGACATCAGTGAATCATACACAATAATTAATAAGCAGATTACAGATGATTATAAACTACACATAAATGTGGTTATAAGCTAGTGTTCACTAACACATAAGCAAATCATACATAGTGTGTTGGTTCAGTCTCCATGGAAATACTACGACTGGCACATATTTTATGGCAGTTCCACCCATTCCTGGTTTCACGAAGCCTGGTTTCACGTTTTCCCACCGTCAGATTAAGATACACAACGCCTGAGTGCTTGACCTCAGGGTCTGTTTATCGGTTGTAAGAAAGTGCCTAAGTGAGCGCGTTAATTCTCCCAGGAGGCCGCTGTATTGGCCGTAAAGGGAGGCGGAGCCTGAGACAGCGCGTCTTCAGGGGGTTTTCTGTCGTTATTGTATCTTTTGTGTGCTGGATTCAGCGCTGTTTAGAGGTGTGTCACCTCGTTTTGGGCACATAGGTGTCGTGAAACAAAAGGAAAAGGAAAACAAAAAGCATGGACTCAAATAACCACGCAGTCCAGCCTGGTTTCTGGTCCACATTTCCTGCTGGTCCATGCCAACACTTTGCACTAAACATACCCTATTGTTATACCGGTATCATTGACTGACCATTGCTTCTCCCAACATCAATATCCTGACAAAGCACACCCTCCTGCCATGAGAGAAGAGCTAGAAGAGTTCTAGGCTCTGCCAACGGCCCCAGGCCTCGTTCTTGGAGAACCGCAGGTCTGTGGGGTCCCCGGTCCTGGGCTGTGGAGAACCAGAGGGTCAAAAGAGACCCCAAGCTCTGGTCACTGAGAGCCGCAGGGGGTATTGGGGTCCTCTGCCCTGGTCCTTGAGAGATGCATGGTCTGTAGGGGTCCCCAACCCTCATCAACAAAAAAAAACCCACAGGGTCAATTGGAGTTCCTAACCCTGGACCTGGGGAGACAGAATCTGCTCTTCTGTGCCATTCCTCACTGCTTGTTTGATCACGAATAACAGCAGATAATACGATCAATCATTTCTGCCTTCTCAGGAGTAACTGGGCTGCTGATTTTGCGGCGAAGACAAAACCCTGAATGCCCCATGGCTGTCAGGTCCAGGGTCTGACTTCCCCCCTCTCAACGTTATGCTTCTAACAGATGCACTGCATTAGTGTTCACTCCTTACTGCATTAATAGTCATGATGGACACAAACAGCTTGCTGTCTCGGGCAGGTGTTACGGCCAGTATTGTTATGAGAGCCGGGGAGGAGGAAGCTCTTGTTTTCGGGGGCGCTCTGTCAAAATAGCACCACACAAAAGAGCTCACTCAGGTGCACTTGTGTCTGTGCCACTTCCTGCTCTGCTGAAACCAAACCCCTACGCTGGGGCTGTCACCAGCTCTGTTTCACCCAGTACGACCCCCACCCTCTCTCTCTCTCTCTCTCTCACACACACACACACACACACACAAACAACCTCTCAGACACACACACATACACATATCCTTACAGACACACATACACACACACACAAACAACCTCACAGACACATACACTCACACACACAAACAACGTCACAGACACGCACATACATACACACATAAACTCACACACGCACACACACACACACATACACACAAACACACACCCTCATTCACCTTTGCAAACACAAACACAAACACACACACATAAACATATACACACCTGCCTCTCACTCCCAGGTCTCTTGTGCTATCTTTACCTCAATCCCCAACCCCCCCACCCCCCAGTGCTTTCCCTCCCCAAAAAAACCTTAAATCAATACAACACAGCATGCCTGTCTCCCATCACAACGGTAAGTGGGGGGACTTGGACAGGAACAGTGTTGGGGACGGGTATGGGCACACTCAGGCTGAAGCCGCCGCACGGCCCGGGTCCGGTTCTCACAGTGACTCAGTCCTCTCTCATGCATGGATGACATGGCTGTGCCTTGCTGAAGCTGCTGGCCCAGAAGAACTAGGCCAGATTTTACACACTTCAAAACCCCGGCCCTCTCTGTCTCTGACACACATTCTTTTATGCAGAAGAAATGCCAGAGAGAGAGAGAGAGAGAGAGAGAGAGAGAGAGAACACAAATAAAAAAATATGCACCATGCCCATCTGTCTTTATGACAACATAAAAGACACCACAGTAGAAGAGAAAGGTGAGTCTGTCAGAGATCTACATCTACCTGTCTGAAAGCATGAGTGCTAATTAACATCTGAAATTGACCAAAGGGAGACTGTGGTTTTAGACAGAGGTTTTGCCGGTCTTTAGATCGCTGGAGCTTGGGGATATTTCATTCCGCCCTCAGCTAATTCGCTCAGACGCTTTGCATCATGGGCCTAAAGTGGGTCACTTGTGTTTGTCTACCAGTGAAGACCTTAAGAAAAGCCTTCATTTTAATAAAATGCACATAGTGGCTAGAATGTGCCGTGAAATTGCACTGCACTGCACAGAAATACTATTTTGCATGAAAGTGACTGACTACAAAATAAAGGCTGACAGAACAGAAGAACAGCGCAAAACAAAGTTAATAAGAAAACACGAGTTCTGTCTGGTTACATAAGTCATCTTAACCTAAATAGGCCCCTTTTTCTTTAAGGGGTATGAAATATATATTTTTATATTACTGCAAAATGCTTTTTAAAATATGCTGATTGTTTTACCTATAATGAGTTATCTGTATATTTGTGGGTGGGGGGTGGGGGGGGGGGGGGCAAAAAACAGATTTAAAAAAGGACCTGGAGACAAAATCAGAATATTTTCCAGATCTGTTGCCGGGGTAACCGGGCGATGTCTGCAGTCGTTTCCTGACCCCCTGAAGTTTAATGTTAGGAAAAACACTTGTCAGCATCCATTCCAGTGGTGGGCGGGTCCGTTTCTCTGGGCCCAACTGGGCTCTGGCACTTTTATGGGCCCAATCCATCACCGCACTGATTCCAGAACAGGCTGCGTGACATCCATCCGAAACATGACCGAGGTGGATCTCAGATATATGTTTATATTTCAGATATATTTCGTCATGGGGTTCTTTTCTGTGGAACAAGCCGGCAAAGTCGGAAACATGTTGAAGCACTGATATGAAGCAGAATTTTGACAACGTCATAAAGTAAAACTTGTTCCTTCATCTGTGCCACTGTCAAACCTGATGTCATCAATAAAAATGTTGATTCATCAGTTCTGTGTTCCACTGTCTGTGCTCCATGACTCTCTGAATAATAAAGTTTATTCAAACCACCAAGGCCAGTATTCATAAAGCCTCTTGGAGGTGGAGTGCTGATTCTGGATCAGTTTTGTCCCTGTAGCTCATAATGAATAAGGTTAAAGTATGGACTGAGGAAACCTTATCCTGGATCAGTAGTCATACCATGACATACTTTATGAACACAGGTCTATGTCACTATAACTATTCATTTTAATGCATTGTAATAATAAATCAATTTTTCTACCATTCTGAAAACTTTTCTTTTTGGAGATACAAGTTATTTATTCATTTATGTGAGCCATTGATAAAAAGCCCTGGATACTCATCCAGTTATTAAAGAATTGACTAACTGGAGCTCTTGGTGGAAGTTGAAGCAGCTTGAGATAAGGCTAAGCTCTGGGCTGGATGCGCTCGAACGGTTCATTTTTACCATTAAGACTTCACAAGTGTCATTCATCAGGCTCGTAACAATGACATCATAACCATGAGCCAGACTTGCGTCTCTATGTGATGATGTCATTTACCTCTGGCCAACAACGAGGGATGTGTTTTGCCAATAAGCCAATGGTCAGTACTCATGATCAATCCCACAACAGCATCAGTGCAAGAAACGATGAATTGCCTAAGCTAATAAACTCTGTTAGAAAGCTGAGATCATTTCACATGCACTCTTGAGCAGGGAGAAGCAAAGGGATACCACAGACCATGCAGGGCTGTTGGGTTGCCATGGGGACATGACTAGGGGACTCTGGGAAGAGTCGGAAGCTGTAGATGGGGGCTGAGGTCGAGCACCCCCTGATTCAGGTCAGTCCACATTGTCCCTGACCCCATATCCCACCCAAAAGCTCCCCTCAGAATATATGGGAATATGTGAATTGGCAGATAAACAAGCTCTCCCGAGTTTTAGCTGGTGATTCAGACAGCAGATACAAGCAGAGGCAATTTTAACTGCTTCATTTTTCATGGCAATAAAGCATTCTAAGAGAGAGAGAGAGGGAGCAAGAGAGAGATAGAGATAGAGAGAAATACGGAGAGATCTGGATTTAACTTTTAGGATCTTCAGCGAAAGAGAGAGAGGGGAGACCAATGGAGAAGTAAACATTAATTATGTCTATAAATCTTACTGTGTTAGCATCTTTATTTTACTCTCCTGTTAGCACATCATAATTGCAATGTTTACATCTCATGTTATTGAAACAAACAGTACTTGCTGTTCTCAAGTTCTTGTACGTTGCAGATTTGGCAATATTTGCTTTCTCAGGTTCACATCAATAAAAAACAATGAAGGGGACTGCATGGAGACCCTCGACATCCAGGCTGACCAGCGAAGCCCTGACCCCAGGTCCCAGGCGGTGGAGACTCCCCTGTGCACGGAGAGGGGTGTGCTGGCAGGCGGGTAAACAAGGTCCGCCTGGATGATGATTTAAACAGCGGTGCCAGGCCAAAGTGACGTGACCGCGGGACCTCGATTTGGCCCACCCAGGCTCTGGGAGCGTGCTGTGGCCCCCCCAGGGGTCAGTCTCAGGCCCCCCTCATCACCCAGGTGCTGTTTGTTATTCCCTGAGATGTGAGGGAGGAGAAACGCGAAGCCAGGAACCAAACATGTGTTCAAAACCTCGTCCTATGGAAAACCAAAACAGGACGTCTCCTCTCAGGACTGAATGACAGACACAAGGGTCGATTGTTTTCCTCCAGGGGATGGGGCTGGAGAGAGAGAGAGAGAGAACAGCTAGACTGAGAGCCAGAGGGGAAGACAGACAGACATACAGAAATAAAGATCATTTTGTCTGATTCTCAGGTGTTCAAACTTTTGGAATGTTTGGTTTTGCGCTTCTGTGTGTTTCAAAATAAAGTATGACTCAGCAATGAATGGGTGGATTCTAGCCCTATTTATTCAATTCAGTTGGCTGCATTGGCACGGTAAAAATACTGACATTGCCAAAGCACCTTGCTAACACGACAAACGACCATAAAAAAATCACAGTTGTTCTTTTTTAGTTACTCGCTGTCCTTAGTTTGAAGCTATGTACGTGATGATGTTTTTTTGCTGTCAAAGCCACACATTCTCTCATTTTCCCACATTTTCCAATAGGAGTAGCATGCAGTCTCTCTTGCTTCACACTTACAAGCACTTGTAAAATGTAAAACCATATCATGCATAATACACATGCTTATGTTAGGGTACTTGCTCTTGGTGAACTTACAAAGAGAATTTATTATAATCATTCCTCTTGTATTTTGTTACGTAGTAGCTGCGCGTCAAGTGGAATTCATTTAAGGTGGTAATTTAAGGTGGCCTAGTAAATAATCCTTCTCCATCATAACTAAAGGACAGGAAGTATTGTTAAGTATTACTGTGTTGGCAGTTGACAAAGTGACTCCTTTTTTCTGTTGTCTTTTCCCCTCACTAGTTGTTGCTATGTTTTGGCAATATGTACATATTGTTTGGTGTGTCAGTGAGGCACTTGAATTACGTTGAGAGACAGAGAGGGGGGTGTGGTTTTGTGTGGGCCAGCTCACGCTCACAGGTAACCTGACCACCCAGAGTCGTTTGGCCCAGACAGCTGGTTCCTCTTTGTGGTGCGCAAACAGGACCCGTTGCTACTCGCTCACGCGTCTTTGTGAAGGAACTGTCGAGGGCGGTTGGGGGTGGTGGTGGGGGGGGGGGGGGGGGGGGGGCTGGTCAAAAACGTAACTTACAGGTGTTGGGGGAAAAAATGAGACAGGAGAAGGATGAGGAGGAGACAACAAAGAAGAAAACCCCCCAGACCGCGTCAACAGTCTGACTCACCTGTTAAACTGTGCATTACGACCATGCTGGAGAGGTGTCTTTCCCTTCTATTATTTTAGAGATGTGTGTAAAACCACGACTCGTGGAAAAACATACGCACTTTGGAGCAGCTGTCTCAGGCTTGTGTGGGTCAAAGCAGACGCATGTGAAGATGACATAATAGTCATAATCTTCTAATAACCACCGTGTTCATTAAATGTCAAAGGAAAGCATAATCACTAACCACTTCTTATCTCACCATTTTGAGCTTCTGCGGAAAAGTGAGATTGACATTCGCAATGTTTTTTACTCATTTAACAGACCCTCTTATCCCTGAGCTTGTCTCTCTCAGATATGTACAAAAGTGAGTACAAAAAGTTTACGACACAGATGATAGCAAGCTGTCAGTGTACCAACCGATAATGAGAGTCATTACATAACCTGGTTAGGCTCAGGGTTACAGGTGAGGTCACGGCAAATACAGGGGGGTCCAAAAGTCTGAGACCACACTGAACATTTTTTTTTCCCAAATAGTTTTCATGTAAACCTGTGAATAATCATAAAGTTTTAGGATTTTTAAACATTTAAAACAGAGAAAAGTTATGACATCTAAAACGAAGAAGAAATGTTGAAGATTCTGCACAATGTCTAGGTCAAATTTAAACAAATGTGTGACACTGACTGTCAATCCCTTTGTACAAAAGGTCAGACCCCATTGAACATTTATTGGGGCACTTAAAGTCCAAGACAGTTTTGTGCACTTAAAGACCATGTGATAACATGGATCATCGGGTTTTGCTCAAACTTGTGGAGTCCATGCCAGCTCCAGTGCACCCTGTCATTAAAGCAAAAGGGGGACATACTGAAAAGTAAGACATTCTGGAAATTCATGCAAATTTTTCACTCAACAACCTTTCGCTCATAAATTGTTCATATAATTTGTAATTAAACAGCTGTATCAAATTGTGAAGGAATGCAAAATAGAAGTTCTTTCACTAGTGGCCTCAGACTTTTGGACCCCACTGCATATGTAACAGGTGGACAGGCATGCAATTATCTACTTCTAGAACCATAATTGAAGTGTGCTGATATTCTGTCTCAAGTGGATATCCTCTCTCATATACTGCTATACAAAAAGTCCATCTCTAACATTACAATGTACTGCTGTTATTTGATATATGCAGGAGCAAACCATTTAAAAGAAAATACAGTGTAATAACAAACTGGAAAAATTCTTATACCAAGTAATTCTGTACTTCAGTCTAATGTTTCATAAGAACTCACTTCAGTGGTAATTAAAGTTGAATGCTGAGTTATGTGTGCATTTAAAGGAAAAATAACTGCAACAAGACTCACAGTCAAAAAAAAATCTTTATTCAGATTAATTTCTCTGTGTGTAAATGATACACTTTTCTCTTTGGAAAAAAAAAAACCAAATCCTCTCCAAAGCAAAACAACAAACAACCAAAAAAATAATATATATATTTATAATTTATATACATAGCAATTCTGTAAACATGCAAGAGAACAGTTTTCAGAAAAGAAGACACTTCCAGTTTTTTTTTTTTTTTTTGAGGGGGTTTCCACAGAAATGAGTGACATGCTACATAAGAAATGCTGGTGCTTCAGAAAGCAGGTATGGTTTGTTTTATCATTCATGGCTGGTCTGTCTACATGACTCTCTATACAGCCTATTTTCAGGGGTCACGCAGGGGTCATCTGACCTGCACATGTCATATCAGACCTCGAGTCCATATTTCAAGTGCATTTTTGGGAACCTTCTGAATTCTGTATCCCTGACAGAGGTTAAGCTCTTCATTAAGATTAAAAGGATTGATGGGATTGGCTGATGGCATGGGGGTGCGGTCTCAGACCAAGCATGGGTGCCGGGTGGGGGTGAAGGGGGGGGTCCAGAATCTCCAACCCCCCCCCCCCCCCCCCCCCCCCCCAACCTCCTCTGGCCAACCCCTGCCTCTCCTCACTGAAAAACTCGACAGCTGTCTGCACTAGACTGTATTGAACTCATAGCTGTCAACCTCACTCACAGCAAATATTATTGGAAGGGCAGCCATTATTTTTCCCAATCAACATACACACATCTATATATATTTTAACCAGATAATGGCTATGTGCCCCAGTCAGTTAATCAATTGTACTTTCTGCTATATTTCAACTGTGTTTCTGTGGCACTAAGGGCAGTTCAGGCCAGAGGGTAGAACAGGAAGTGACATCACGTGACTGCACTCTCTCAGCTCTGTCATTGACAGATACATGACATGTTCCATACCAGCAGCACTCAGAGAAATAACCATGGCGAGAGCCAATCAGGAGTCAGAGCCTTGTAGGTTTAATGGCCAATGGTCCCATATTCCCTTGCATATGTTCAGAGATGCAATGAGCCATATACATTTTTAAAAAAATATATAATAATAACAATAATATCAAAGCTGTTGTTTTCTCTCTCTGTATCTCTCTCTTTCTCCAACCAGTTCAGTGCATTAATGTCCCCGTAGGGGCGCTTTGCATGTTTGTTCCAACGCCTGCGTCAAAAGAAAAAAAGAATCACAACACACAAACTAAACTGGGCCAGTTTGGGAATGAGGTAAGCACGGTTCACCTAACACATCTATATCTCCGGTCTACAGAATAGAAATAAAATAAAATAAAACAAGATTATTCCAAAAAAAAACAGCTTAGTGGTTTTTCTCTATCCTAACAGTCTGTCTGGTTGAAAGGAACAAAGATGAAGGGGTCTTGCACATTTTAACAGTTCAGCAACCCACACGTACACACACACTTATCATAAATTTATGTGCCTTCTTGGTTATTATGTTATGGGGTGGGGGAGGGGAAATTAGGAGATGACATCCTTGAAAGATGAGAGAGGTCAATACTGAAGACCAGCAGGGGGTAATGGATTTTGGTAGGGGTCCTTAGGCATTGTCACGACAACCGTACGTTCACAGACACACACTATTTGCATGAGAATAAGATTCCACTTGTCATACAGGCATAGTGCACTTATGGGGGAAAGAAATGCCCCCACCCCCTCCCCTCCCCAAAAAAAACAATTCAACATAAATACAGCATAACAACCTGTCTAGACCAGGGGTCACCAACCTTATCTGAGAGGGGCCGGGATGCAGGTGACATCCTTTGTTCTAGGTGGGCGCAAAAGCACCCTGATTCAACTAATCACTCTGTCTCACCTGTCAGGCCTGTAACTATGACAAACTGCTGTCTCCCTGGTGACATAATACCACTCGTTTTTGGGATGTCATTTGCTAATAAGATAAAAATCTGTCACTACTTCTGATTAATCGTGATCTTGTGTAAAGCAGGACTGTAACTGGAAGTAGCTATTCAGAGTGGCAGACCACCCGAGCCATTGAAATCGATTCTCAGAAAGCCAAGGGCCAATCAGGGCAGCCTTTATAAAAAAAAACAAAAAAAAAACAATGTTTTCCATACACATCTACCATCTACGAAAGACTTGGTGTCTGGAGTCTTCCACTAATTACCTAATCTTTAATCAGGACCTTCAATATTTGAAACAGAGCTAGGCCACAGCTAACGCTCTCACCTTCACCACAGGGCTTTCTCAGGTACGACCGGTGACACCTGACCAAGAGAGTAAGGATTACAGTACAGGAATGGGGTTTCAGTCAGTCCACAGTCCACAGAGAGGGGAGGAGAGGAAGCTCCTATAACAGGGTTGTGGGGTTTGAGCATTTTGTTTTTGGGGGGGGGGGGGGGTTCACGCTACACAGTGGACTCCTTGGGGCCCTCCTGGGCCGCGTTCTTGCAGCTATAGAGCCACTTGATGACCCGGGCGTTGCGCTCTATGATTGAGACCCCCGAAGGGAGCTGTTCTGACACCTCCTCCTGAAACAGCCCCTCTCCGGAGTGGCGGGAGAACTCGCTGGCGTCCGAGCCCCCCCCGCCGCCCCCCCCGCCGCCTCCGCTGACGCTCCGCAGCACCAGGGAGAGGGTGTCGACTGAGCTGGCCCCCGACAGGAAGTTCTCGGGCCCCAGCCGCTCCACCATGTCCAGGTCCAGCCCGCAGAAGTCAAAGAAGCGCTCCTTCTCGGACAGCGCCAGCGAGCAGCGGAGCCGCAGGTCCGACTTGGAGCGCTGCAGACCCCCCCCGCCGAAACCGCCACCGCCGCTTCCCCTCCGCAGCACCGGGGGCACCACCGGCTTCCAGGGGTCACTGTCGCAATCGCCGTTCCCGTTCCAGTCCGCCTGCTGCACCCCGTTTCTAGTCCTCTCTGGGGTGAACACCCCGTTGTGCCGTCGATCTGCCTTCCCGGTGTTCCCGCTGTCCACGCCGTCCTTCTCGTTGGTCCAGGACATGCGGGAATCCTCCTCGCGGCCAGGCGGCACCCTCTCTTCCCCAATGGTGATTTTTGGGGACCCTTCACCCCCTCCCCCGCTGCCCTTCTCCCGCATGGAGCCCTGGAAGAGCCGGCGGACGAAGTTGTACCCCTTCAGCTCCCCGTTGGCGCCCCCACTCCCACCCCCTCCTCCTCCTCCAGCTCCAGGGGTCTTGCACTCCTTCTTCTGCCGGTAGATGACGAGCGAGTCGGGACGCATCATCCGTTTGCCCGTGCTCCTCCGCAGGACTGGCGCACTGTGCGGGGCCACCAAGGGCCCGCTGCCGGCGGCAGCAGTCGTTGGCGTACCCATTGTCGTCATCACCGTCATTGTCATCGTGGCTACCCTTCCTGCATTGCTTCGGTTGTGCTCCTCCTCGACGTCTACCTGCCGGTTCTCCTTCTTGGCGTCCTCCTCGTTCTCATTCTCATCGCAGCGGTGGACGAGCGGGCCGGGGGAGGAGTAAGGGGCAGCCGGGGGCCTCCGGGGGGTCAACCGGGGGGTGGAGGCCCCGGGCACGGTCAGTGGCCGGCGGGGCTGGGGTGGCGGGGTGGCACAGGGCACCAGGACCGGCTCCTGCTTGGTGCTGATGACCTGCTGGCTCTTGACGTACTTGGCCTTGTCGGCCTCCAGCCGTTCCACGGCGCTGATCGAGCGGCCCCGCCCACCCCCGTCCATCTGCCTGCGCAGGTAGTCGGGCCCCTTGTTCAGGAGCCGCAGCGGGGAGGGGGAGCCGATGGGAGTCAGGGGCTTCATGGTGGTGAACCGCCCTGCTGGTCTAAGACATCAAAGCAACAAGGAAGGGGGGGGGCAGAAGTGACCACTAACCCTCTTGAGGTGTCCCT
This sequence comes from Albula glossodonta, assembly GCA_019788955.1. NCBI lineage: Eukaryota > Metazoa > Chordata > Actinopteri > Albuliformes > Albulidae > Albula > Albula glossodonta. The sequence continues at coordinate 1,432,854 of JAFBMS010000094.1, forward strand.
GTGGCCAAGGGTGCGGGGCAATGTGGGAAGGGTGTAGGGGGGCAGGTGAGTGTTGGAGATGAACACTCAGTCTCCCTCTTCAAAACTGCAGTCGCAAGCACTCCGTGAACCAAAACTGCACTGAGGGTTACAGAAAAAAGTTTGTATTCCTTCCGTTTTTTTCCCTTCTCTTCTTCCGGTTCTTTTGGTAATACAGTCTGGTCCGATTTACGAGGAATGTTCAATTCAGGAGCTTCTACAAACTCATCCTGTTTTCTTTCACCAGAGATTTAGCGAAGCTTCCATCCTTCCTTCCTCGTACCTTCTTTGCTCGTCGGAAGTCCGCTCTCAGAGGAAGAATCTTCAGAGTACCAATTCCCGGGGAGACCGCAGTGGCACGGGTCCCTCCAGGCTTCTCACTAAAGCCTCTCTCGTTAGGTCCCTTGGGAGCCTGACAAATTGATATCTATATCTGCTATTTACACTATGCACTTGGATAAATGGGTAGGGCACAGGGAAAACCCTTTTTTCTGCCGTCCAAGTCCGCAGCCAAACGAGACGCCCGCTAGCCCACAGAAGCGCCAGAAATAGCCGTCAAAGTTCACTTTGAATGGGATGCTATTTTTGTCCCCTCTTTTATTTTTTTTTTCGCTCTTTCTCCTCTCTCTCTCTCTCTCGCTCTTTCAGTTGTCCCTGTTTAATGTCGGTCTACCCTTTGTGTAGGTGGCCGTCAGGAGCAGAGATGTAATGGGCTCAAATATTTGCTGTTGATGGCCGTCTCACCCGAGGGGGTTTTTGTGTGTGTGTGTGGGGGGGTGGAACGGGAGGGGGTAGTGCCACAGCTGAGGTGACCAGGACAGTCGACTCTAGTACACGATCCGGACGGCACTCGACGAGCAGAGGAATGAGTTGGGGCGTGTTTCTCTTTTCCTTCTCTGTCCTCTCTCTCCACGTCTTGCTCTGTCCTTGACCTCCCTTCCCTGTGAAAACAAAACACACAAAGACCCCTCGTTAGCCAAAGCTGTCTGAGTCTCCTGGACCAGTGGTGTACGACAGAGATCCGCTAAAATGTGATGTGACTGCCCCGGACCCCTCCCTTCAGCTTCCTATGTGTGAGGTCTACAAAAGGTGTGGGGTTTGGTGGATGGGCGCCAAGCTCCAAAACCCAATGTGCCGCCCGCTCATGACCTGAGCCCTTTTCCCGTACATGCCGTCTAACGATGGTGAATCACATCTCGAGCCCCTGACACACCATTTTTCCCTTTTCTGTCAGGCGGAACATGTGTGAGAGAGAGAGAAAGAGAGAGATACAGAGAGAGAGGGAGAGAGAGAGAGAGAGAGAGAGAGAGAAAGAGAGAGGGAATGTGCACTGTTCACTCAGCCAGCAACAACCCTAATCCCCTGGCTTATGGCACGGGAAAAACAAACAAAAGGAATTAAACTACGCATTTACATTGATAAAAACATATCCCATGTGTCCGCTTTCCCCTTTGCGCTGTTTTTCATACTGTATGTTGCGTAATTCTAATGAAAGTGGGATTCACCGATACAGTATATGTACACACAGAGTTTATCCTATAGACGTCACAAAGACCCAGTTTAAACTGAGAGTGAGAAGGCTCTGCAGCTCCAGCTCGTTGGCATGACAGCCAGTTTGCCACTCACACTGAAAACTTGACTTTTTTCCTTTTAATTCCATCTTTTTTCATGATCACGACTTCTTGTGCCAGATACAGGACTTGTGGGAACTTAAAAGATGTTTTTTTTATCTGTTGTTTTTTTTTTTTTTTTTTTTGTTGAACCCAATCCCTGCGGAAAGTCCACCCAAAGGCCTAGAAAGTGCCAGAAAGCAAGCTCTTGGAATCTTTAACAATTCTTCTACATTGACTGCTGGTTCGAAAAGTCTTGTGTAATACATATAGCTTAACAACAGCTAAAGGGGGCACTCAAGGTATTTATCTGATTATGTTACATGATTCAATAATACAAACACCTACTACACTTAAGGAAGATGCTCAGAAACATGCTGACTGCAGAGGGGGTGTGTAGCTTCAGGGATATTAAACTGTACTGTGCATACGCACACGTGACACAGGACATTGGAAAACAATGCGCACATATTACAGAATCTCATCTCAGAAAATGCGTGCACACGCACATGCATGCACGAGCACGTCCGCACACAAGCACGAATGTACAGCGCAACGGATATAACAAGCATACATATATGCACACATATATGAATTAAACACACATATGCACCTACGAGACGTTAATCATTTTACATGCATTTATACAAATGGTCAGATTAACATTTATTAACGTGTTCCTTTTTTATAATATAGTTTGAACGGCACCCACTTCATAAAATTACAAAGTGGTTGTGGCCACAGCTAACCAGCTGGCTGTAAAATTACAGATCAGTCACTGGGCGTACGCTGGCAGGGCCCGTCAGCGGGACGACTCAGCGCGGAAAAGGCATTTTAGTATTCAGCTCTCACTATTGCCTCTGGCATAGACTGTATATTCTGCCAATTCAATATGGTTTCATTTTTGGAAAAACACCCTCTGATTGTATCGCACTTTCTCAATTTCCTACAGAAAAACAGCGTTCGCCCTCATCCACTGGCACCGTCTTTTGTTAAAAGAACCTTGTTTCCCCCTCCACATCAGAGCGCAAGCTTTCACTGGGAGTTTGGCGACGGTCACGTGACACAATCGGGAAACCGTTAACGCAGCCACGGGAACTACTTCGCGGTGCCACAAGAACAGCGACTGCAGAGCGCGGCGACGGGACATCAAACGCCGCGTTGCGCAGCAGCGCTGGAGTTTCTGCACTATTCATTTGCATTCCTTAAAGTATTCCTTAATAATGAATGAGTCACCCGATATTTTACAAAGCTGCAAAATAAGGATAGAGCCAGAGAAAAAGGAGAAAATCCGGCTTAAAAAAATTCCAAACCACAAAGGGAGGCACAGTTTTTTATACAGTCGTAAAATAAGCACTTGTGCAAATACAGAGGGAATCGACAGGCTCAAATGAAAGATGTATGAAACTGGAAACCCAGTGTAGCACACAATGTGAAACAGATACAGGTTTTAATGATTTGTTGAGGGGGAAACAAGGCCGTTATTTTGAGGTTATAAAAAAGGAGGGGGTGGTGGAGGTTGCCCTCTGTTTAAGGGACGGTTAGCAAAATTGTGCAGGAATATGTAATGCTGGGGAAAGTTCCTAAACAATGTGTGTGTGTGTGTGTATGTGTGTGTGTGCGTGTGTGTGTGTGTTTCATCTCACTCTGATAAGGTCTTTCCTCGCACATGAAAGGGGTTTTGTCTGCCCAGTTGACTAGCAGATTATCAGGTCTGCTTGGATGCCAGTCTCCCTCTCTCTCCCTCTCTTTTTTTTTTTTTTACAGAAAACAGAAGGCAAGCAGAAGCAGCTGTGCCAGGCTGAGGCAGGAAATCGCATCTGGGATCCCCGTGCCATTATCAAACCCAGGGGCGCAGGTGGTGACTGCTTTTCATTTATCCTCCCCATAAAAAAAAAACAAAAACAAAACAAAGAAAAACAAAGGTAGGAGTTGGCAGTAGACACGTGGCACACATTCTTTCGAGGAGAGGATTTGGGAGGAACCGCTTGCGTCTTTGGCTTGTGCCAGTGCTACCGGTGCAACAGAAAAACGTCTTGCTGTGTTTGACCGCTGACCCGGAGCCAGGTTCATCTTGGAGCAAAAGGGTCTGCTGTTTGGTGACCTTTAACAAATTATTACTTTTTTTTTTTGGGACATCTGTGCAGCAAAACAGTACAGGGGGCACGGAAGGGTGCTGGACGAGCAGTGCCTGACACAATGTGTCTGCAGTTTCTGCTCAGTGTTTTTAAGTCGACCTTTGAAGGTTCAGTGGGTAAGAATCTAGACAATGCCACAACCCACCTGCCTTGCAAAAGTGCTTTTCTCTTCATTCTGCTTGCGCCTAAACCCTCCCCTGAGCTGTCATGCAACCCTGTGGGTTTGAAAGGAATGTTGGATTGACAGAGAACACAGGCTCTAGTAGTGATGGATGAGTACATAGCAAAATGCTGTCTGTGGACCTGATGTTTTCACTTGGGATCCATTTGAACACAGGCTACACATTTATAATGAATATTTTAATGAAAAAAAATGGTTTATAAGGAGTTTGTAAAACACTGGACCGAAAGAGACTACTTGCAGTAACTCACAAACAATGACCAAAGGTCACCATCGTTTGGTCATTTCGGTTCAGAGACTGGCTGGCCACCGTAGACCACTGGGCTCTGATGTAACAATGAAAAAAAAATACAATCTGTTCATTGGTTTGTGCTGTTACATCATAACCTGGTTCCCACAGCGACGGGAAATGAAAAGCACAGCAGACAGGCCGCCACTTCCTGGTATGTAACATAGCAACACACAAGTCCTTGAATTAAGCACCAGGTGCTATAAAATCACAGCGCACACAGGCTGGTATTTTTGAGGCTTCCTGTGAGTAAAAGAACAATGGATGAGCTGTTTTTTGAGGGGAGACATTTGGGGATACTCATGTCTGCGGTAAATTCATCTATGCCGTCCGACGCTTTTAAAAGAATGAGGGGCAAAGTTCGTTCAGGTAATTGCTTTGTCAGATCTCCATACCGAGGGGTGCTGAAGAAGCTCAACACAAACAGTCAAATCACAACGGAGCAGAGATGTTATTTTTGGCCATGCCCTTGGAAGGCTTGCTGCATTGGAAAAAAATGGATATCAAGTATGAGTTAGACAGGCTGAGGGCTGGAAGGGAGGGAGGGCAAGGGAAGAGAAAAAGGAGACAGAAATCAGCAGTCTGTGATATCAAAGCTATGCCCAGAGAAGACTGAGAAATCTCACAGACAAAAACAAAAAAAAAAACAGCTTAGGCTAAAAATCACCTCATTGTGAGATAACAAACACGAACCCTACAAGATAACCACAGGGTCCTTCCATGGTAATTTACAAGCCCTCTATCTCTGAAACTTCCACACCTTTCTCATTTCGACCACCACACCCCACCCCACCCCACCCCACCACACCCCACCCCACCCCACCCCCCAAAACCACCTTCAAAGCCCTTGCCTCTATAAATCCAGGGCAAAGGGGACTGCAACGTTTTCCAGATGTCGGCCAGGGAAGACCAGCAAAGGGTGCCCGGCTCCTGAGAAGTTTCCGGGAAAGAATTCTGAACAGGTGGTGGGGTGGCTGTGGGTGGGGTGGCGTGGGGGGGGGGGTATTAGATCCTGACAGGGGCACTCAGTTAAAACAGTAGGTGTGGGGTGAAGGCAGGAAGGGGGATGGGGTGCACCCATTCGCTTATGCAACCAGAGTGGGGGGGCACTGGGGGGTGAGGTATATCAAACAAAAACAGATCATGCTTTTAAAATTAGCAGGATTAAACTCCTCAGCAACAAAGAAGATTAATGCGCGGCCTGACCCCCAAATATGAAATCATAATCCTCGGTTTCCTCGAATGTAGCGGCAACGTACAGAAGGCGTGAGAACTCGGGACCACCTGTTGAAAGTTATCTTTTTTGTTTGCTTTCACTCTTAGTGGATGAAGGGAAGAACCCCCCCCCCCCAACCCCCATAGGGCTGATTGTGGTTAATTCCTTCGCGGGAGGGTGTTGATTCTGACTGGAACAAACGATGGCGGTAGTATAGTATAATATTCAGGGAGCTGGGGTTGTAACTCAAGAGGTTACAGGTTTGACCCCAAAAGCTGAGGGCAAAGCCATTGTACCCTAGTGCAAGTCAGTTGGTGAGCAAACGCACAAGCTGCGCAAGTCGTTCTGCGTAATGTAATGCAATAAGCAGCCCTTCGGTTACGGGAAGACTGCGAATTCCGAACAGCATCTGCAAGAAGTCGTAACTCCCGTTGGTATTTGAGTCAAGGGTAAAGGTTTCCGACTGAACTCCCTGTGAAAGGGCCGACACGTGAACGCAGCCGAAGTGTACAGTACACAGTGGTACACGCCCGCGGAGCCACCTGGGTGAACCCCCCCCCCCCCACCTCACTGTTAAACTGAGCATTTCCCCACTCCCCCTGGTTCACAAATTCCAAGGTTAGGAATTCCTTCCTACTCCTTTTAACGAGGGCCTCGATCATTGGCTTGACATAAATGTAGCTTGCATCCACAGAATCTCAAACTTTTAACCTTTTAATTTAAAAAAAAAAAAAAAAAACTTTAATCCAGATTTTCATCTGAGCATCATCCCAGACTGAACATTCATCTAGCCCAGACTGTATGTTTTAATGCTTAAATACTTATATTACACACATATCTTGCATTGTTGTTTACATATTAATTTGTTTCCCAGCAGATAAAGCGGCCCTTTACTGTGAGTCGGGCAGAAGCTGGTTGTAAGGTGGCTGTTTTTGCTGCTCAGCTTCATGGATGCTGCTGCTCTGAATCAGATCGATGCATATTATCAGTTTTCATTATGGAGCCCCCCTGCACATTTTCCGATGTGGAACTCTGCTTGTATCCAAACAGGACGGGGGGATATTTATAGCCTGCAGCCACCCATCATTATAGACATGCAAACACATTCTGCATCTATATAACATGTAAGTGCTAATGGACTAAGAGACAGAGAGATATAGAGAGACCAGTGGAAAAAAGGCATTTTTAAAAAAATTAAAATAATGGCATCGAATGCACCGAGTCGATCTGCAGGGGTTTTTTTGTGTACGTGTTATGAATATCGGATCGGACATGCGTTTTAGGGCCTGCGGGGAAAAATGTCGTCTGACATTGAATCAGTTTCTGTCAGATGATGGGCAGGGGGGGGGGGGGGGGGGGGGGGGGGGGGGCACAGATGCACATTACAGCAGGAGGTAAGGTAAACAAACATACCTTACCAGGGAAATTTAAAAAAAGGCCGACCCTTTTAGTGCCGGGGTATGGACCCCTCTTTCTGCAGAGCCATTAGGATCCACAGGTTTTTGTTCCAACTCTGCGCAAACAAACCTGACTCAAATAAAGGTGCGGGTGAGCTGACTGTTCGGTTCATGTTTGCTGGATCAGGTGCTGGGCTGGAGCTGGAACCTGCACACCCTATGGCTGTTTGGGAGCAGGTTTCCCTGCCCCTGCCTCTCTGGGGCTCAGGGCAGCGCTGTAGCTAACACACACACAGTGCAATGGAACTAATTTGAGGAGTGTGGATGTCACTCTCCCTTCAGCATCAACAGTGACACTTAAAGTTATGCTACGGATTAATGTGGATGACGGCTATTCTCTGCTTTGATTTATGGGTCATAAATGAAAAAATTGGATTAATTAAGAAAAATCGGCATCGCCTCTGCTCCTTACCTGATTTCTTTCTACAGGTGCTGTTTTTGGTCTCCCAATATAAAAGTGTCTGCTGGCCCTTAGCCTAAATGTTATGTAAGTGCAACACCAACAATGACGTTACTGCAGCAGTCCTCGTCAGGTCTGCCGACCCACAAGAGTGTGTGAGTGTGCGTTTATGTGTGTGTGTGGGGGGGGGGGGAGTGGGGAGGTGTCTCTCATCAGAAGCGGAGTGTGTCTCTTCCCCTCCCTGGTACGGTAAGGCCGCAGTGGTGACCCCGATGGCATTTGGTCCTACAACAATAGCCTCCATTGACTCTGGGGACACAAATCTGGGCTCCACACCTTTTTGCCGCCGGTCTCGGTTTAAACACCCGGCCTCCACGATAATAGCTCTCAAGAGCTCCTTTTTGTCCCCCCCCCCTCCCTTTGAGTAACAATTAACCTCTGATGTGCACCCCCCCCCAACCCCCTCCCCTCCCAAGTGGCAAACAGACTGCTTAGCCTGCAGGCTAGGATTAGCCAGGGCATTCTCTGTGCCGTTGAAGGGAAAAGGCTTCAATATACTCCAGCTGAAGCCAAACTTCTGACGCCTGGCCTGACTCTGGTTATCTGCTGGTCAGGGTGATGACCTTGTATATTGTTTGGCTCTGTTTATAAATCTCCCACTCTGTAGCTTAGCTGAACTTCCCATTTCATTCAAAACCCTCTGACCACCACTTGTCTGGGGTGCAGAGTAGAACAATAATTGGGAAGCTTGGGCTTGCAGTATAGAGGTTGCTGGTTTGATTCCTAGGTAGAGCAATGCCTTTGTACCGTTGAGCAAACACACTTTATCTGAAAGGCGTCAGCAGGTATCCAGCTGTATAAATGGGTGGTGCGTAAAAACTGAAAGCTTTGTACTTTGTCCTGGACAAGGGAGTCTGATACATGGCAGAATGGAAATTCCTACCTCCGGATCTGAAACGTTTTAGGACACATCAGGAGTGACCTGATTCCTCTGTGCCACAGAGACACCAGGATTTTGGACACATCCATGTTTGGTCAGAAGAGGAATAATGTACTTCTGAACATTCAATCTGGATTTGATATTTGTGATAAACAATATAAACAAAATGGGCAACGATGCTTCGGAAATGCAGACATGGTCTGTAAGTTTTAGAATCAAAAAACATGTCAAGACATCCCTCGATATTGACCCAGCAAAATGGGTCCTGATGTGGGGTGTGTGTGTGATTGTGGGGGGGGGGGGGGGGTCCGTGAGTGGGGTCGGGGGTTGATGGCTGTCATATGACATGATCTAGTCTTGCCATTAAGGTGAGGTGGGGGGGGCACTGTTGGGGTAATGGGGAGGAGGGTCAGGTTAGGCCCAAAATGGATTTGTAAGCTCAATTTCGTTTTTAATCAATTTGATTATCCTGGCTTAGGACTGTGAAAGCATGACAAAGGTGGGGGGGGGGGGGGAACTACACGTAATCCCCCCCCCCCCTTAGGCAGGGGTTTGATTGTTGCTGATTAATCAGGAAACGCTGATTTTCAGATCCTGAGAGGGCTTGGGCGGGCCATAGGCGCATTAAGACCTTTGGCTCTCCCTGACAGCTGAAACAAGCACAGCAGAGTCCTCAGACATGAAGCCTAAAATTAGTGGAGGCAGGAATATATTGGACCTGGAAATCAGTATTTCCTGATGTGTTTTTAACCTCCGTCTTGCCAGGAGTGATCCCGCTGCGATTCAGCCTCTCTTTTATATGGAAGCCCGGGCCAAAACAGAAGCACATATATAATTAATTAGGGAAAAATCACAACCCCCCCCCCCCAAGCTCAGGAGAGGACTGGACTGTGAAAAAAGAAGTAAAAACATATTTCTGCTTTTCTTTCTGCCAAAGACAGCGTTTATTACTTTTTTAAATCTCTATCACATGACCTCAACTGCTACCTCCACCCTCCTGCTGCAAACACACATACACACACACACTCAAAAGCACACACACTCTCACACACACAAATAGACACTAACACACACACACACATACACACGCACTCACATATAGCCCCAGCAGAGCCCTAGCTTTGATGAAGGGCATCTGCTGCTTGTTGCTAAAGCCAAGGGGCAATGAATGTTCGTTCTGCTCCCTCTCTCTCCCTCAAACATCTGGCTCCCTGCTGCCGTGCTTCACTGTGTGTGTGTGCCTGTGCGTGTGTGCGTGCGTGTGTGTGCCTGTGTGCGTGTTTGTGTGCGAGCATATGCGCATGTGCGTATGTTTGTGTTTGTGTTTATGTGTGTGTGTGAGAAAGTGCGTATGTGTATGCGAGTGCGTGTGTGCGTATGTGTCTGTGAGTGTGTGTGTATGTATGTGTGTGTGCATGTGTGTGTGAGAGGGAGGGAGGGAGGGAGGGAGGGGACACACCAGCTTCTACATTTGCTGCAAAAAGCCCCTGTGCGCCCGAAAACGAAAACTCTTCAAACTTAACAGCCTTCTCTGAGCCCTTTCCTTTCTCTCTTTAACAAGTGACCTGCTCGTGTTAACACGGCCGAGGAGCACACAGCGCTTACAGGAACTGTGTCCTTCACAGACTTCATTTTAGCGTAATGCCCATAATAATTAATTGTCAACACAAAAAGAAAAAAAAAAAGAAAAGGAAAGGGGAAAAAAATATCGTGCTGTCGTTTAATTGCGTTCGGTCATTAAACCGGCACCACAAAAAAGGGGAACTGATTGTTGTCCCTCGGGGGCCTGCTGAGTGATAAAAAGAAGCCTCCGTTTCCAACATCATCAAAAAAAAAAACCTGCGTTATTGATGGGTTCAGACAATGGCGCTGTCTGGACCCGGAGATGAGAATGAGAATGAGTGTCAGACAGTCGTGTCTCATTAGTTTACCTCTGGAAAAAAAAAAAAAAAACAACAACATGACGATAAAATGAAACAGAAAACAGGACAAGGAGAGACTCCTGCTAGAGACAAAGACTGGTGGTGTAAATCTGGGTGCTCTTTGTGCAGCCTTAAGTTCCATTTGGGGGGGGGGTGTACATTGACGGACAGAGTGGGTGAGGGAAGAAGGGGGTGTCGACTGACTCCCACCACTTCTACAGTCACCCTCGGCATCCATGTGGTTCACGGGTGACGACTTAATGGCCACAAAAAATACGAGGAGAGTGCTTAACACATAAACCCCCCCCCCTTTTTTCCTTTTGTCATTCAAAGCTAATGACTGTTAGGCAGGATAGAGAGCCTTCAGCCTGGTGCCAGAAGAGGACCCGCTTGTACAGACAGAGCCACCAATAACCCACCCCCACCCCAACCCCCCACCTCATTCCCCAAACTTGCACCACCCTCCAACAAAAGGGCAAACTGCGAATGGTCCCTGTCCCCCAGCTCTTTGGGTATTGTCCAGAGCTTCCAGCACTTGATACGTGTGAAAATGTGCACAGAGGCCTGGACGGTCACCTCACCCTTGATCCCGTTGGGCCACAATCCAGTAATATTATCTAGGTCATTGTCATCAAAAAGATTTTCAAGCTCGCAATTGGGGCGGTCGTGGTAATTAAGGCCAAATGACTGAGATTATTCAAATTAAAGGGTTATTTGGCATAAATAAGTGCTCTGTGACACTTGAGTGCCAAGTCTGTGTCCTCTACTACATTAGTGACCGCTCACAAAAGACAAATTGGACAGACAAATTGCCATTATTCATGCTTAAAAATAGGTGTGGTTCACATGTCCTTTTCCTGGAGAACAAGCTTATTAATTGTCCCTTCAAAGGTGCAGCAATGAATTCCTCACAGTACCGTCCTGCACCCCTTCCATACAGGAACCAGGACCTAATATCCAATGGACGTACTGCACCGATCAGGTTCGCACCTTAGCGACAGCCATTTTAAGTACAATATGGCTCCTTTAAGAGTGAAGGGACCATGGATGGAACAAAATACCAGCTATTAACCTCCCTTGACAAACTCCCTGTTCTCATTTATCAAAGGACTTGGACCTTTCCAGCTCAGCACGCTGTCTTATCTGGCTGGCCCACATCATTATTTCCATGTTACACTCTCTCCTCCCCCCAATTAAGCCGCGATTTAAACTTTTTTTGGTAACTGGAACAGCCTGTAAGCACGCCTGAAGAGACAGCAGATGTGCTTTGAGTTTTGGGCGTTACAGTTTTACCCTCACAGGGTTCAGCCTGAACGCCCAAATTTGGTCCCGGTGACCCAATTTGTGTGCTGGTTTTTGCTGCAGGCACGCTTGATCAATATATGCTGTAGAAAACATATGTTTAATTTCTTTAATATTCTTAAGAAAACTGTAGATTGTGGTCATTTTACTCAGATTTCACCTGCCATTATATATTTTATGTATTATTTAATAATAACAAAACCAAAAAAAAAACCTCAGAGTAAATCAATGCTTGACTGATATATGAAAACCATCTAATTGAGAACAATTACAGGCAGATTCTCAGGGGTTGTAACTGTGGTCTGAGTTGGAACTCAAAACAAGAATGCACACAAGGTGTAGTCTGAGACGTTTTAAGCAAACATCATTATTTACACGTTAGACTAGATTGCGATCTTTCTTTTCCCAATTTGAACAATACGGCTTAATCCTTCTGCAGTGCAAAACGGAGGTGCCCCCTTCAATGGGGACTCCAAAAAACAACTCTCACCAACTACAGAACTCACAGAACTCTGCAGTACCGCCGCCGTCTCCGTGGTAATCCCGAACAGTGATACGGAGACGAGCCGGCCATCTCTCCTCTCCCAAGCGCTCCCCCCCTCCCCTCTGGAATGTTAAGCTGCTGCTGTATTGCCTTACTGTTGATGAATGAAGTAATGAAGGAGAGCAATGGGGGGGGGGGGGCAGGGTGGTTGGGGGGGTGATGAGTCTCAGTGAAAGAGCACCCCTGTCCTTGACCCCCACCCCCACCCCAGTACACAGCAGGTACGTGGTATGGCACGCAAACTCCAGACCACCTCCCAGAGAATGCAGGGTGAAGTCCCGGGTGCTTTTGGGGAGGGGGGGCTGGTATCTGGGGGAGAAGTGGTGTGGTGGTGGTGGTGGTGGTGGGGTGGGGGCGTGGGGGGTGCATCATTCAAGGAGGAGACAAGAACAAGGAGAGAGAAATGGAGCATATGCGCAGATATGCGCAGATATTGGCAGGTGCAAAAATGGATCTCACTTATCAAGCCTTAACTCATGTGAATTTTCAAATGTTTTTTCTCAAGGCAATAAAAACCAGATATTTAGGATAAGACTTACCCACCACAAGCAAACTCCATTTGCAATCTTAATTTTTCAATAAAGTTACCTTTCATGTTTTATGATGCTGAGAAAAAAAAACATGTGCATTATAAATGTTTAATGAATGAGGTATTGGCAGGTATGCGCAGGTATGCACAGGTGTGTGGCGAAGTCTGACACCCTGTACCACAGAACGCCTGCTTTCTGCAGGAAAGGCAGCCCAGTTCACATGGCCGTAAAACGGCATTCGAGTCGCAATGGGAAAACAGCGATTACGGGCTTTAACGTCTGGTCGTGGGAACATGGGAACAGACTTCGATCCTGGCAGATGTGACGTCTCTGTTTCCCAGAGCCTGCTGTACGTGCACACACACACACGTGCTCACACACACACATACACACACGTGTTAATCTAAACCCCCTGTCCCACGGCCCTTCACACATCCTAAATTATAAAACAGTGCTACTCTGAGCGCCAAACCGTTGCTCTGCGGTGATGCTAACATTCCCAGCATCGGCTTTACTGCTCTCCCAAAGGCCTACAATATTTTTACTTAAGTCGGTGGAATGTTTGGCCATATGTCTGCTTCTTTTTAATTTTGGACCTAGAATCTCCATCGTCTGGGCATTTTTAAAAAATGTTGAGAGAGCATACAGGGTTTTGCACTGATTGGTGGTCATTGTTTATATCCACCATACAGATCAACAATAGCCAATAGCCAAGCCTAGGGTAATATGTAGTGATTACAATGTCAGCATCATTATTCTCCGACAAACACCCATCAACACCCCCCCCCCCCCCCCCATGCCCCAAAATCTGTTTCATAACCCCCACCCCTCCCTCATTCTCCACTTTTATTAAGGGTGTCCCCTTATCTTAAGGGTCAAGAGTGGTAGCACTGGAAGAATCTGCACTTTATGTGAAGTGTGTGTGTGTGCATGTATGTGCATCTGTGTGTGTGTATGTGTGCATGTGTGTGCATCTGTGTGTGTGTATGTGTGCATGTATGTGCATCTGTGTGTGTGTATGTGTGCATGTATGTGCATCTGTGTGTGTGTATGTGTGCATGTGTGTGCATCTGTGTGTGTGTGTGTGTGTGCATGTGTGCATGTATGTGCATCTGTGTGTGTGCATGTGTGCGTGTGTGTGTGTGTGTGTGTGTGTGTGTGTGCATGTGTGTGTGTGTGTGTGTGTGTGTGTGTGTGTGTGTGTGTGTGTGTGTGTGTGTGTGTATGTGTGCATGTGTGTGCATCTGTGTGTGTGTATGTGTGTGCATCTGTGTGTGTGTATGTGTGCATGTGTGTGCATCTGTGTGTGTGTATGTGTGCATGTGTGTGCATCTGTGTGTGTATGTGTGCATGTATGTGCATCTGTGTGTGTGTATGTGTGCATGTATGTGCATCTGTGTGTGTGTATGTGTGCATGTGTGTGCATCTGTGTGTGTGTATGTGTGCATGTGTGTGCATCTGTGTGTGTGTGTGCGTGCATGTATGCATGCATGTGCTTCTGTGTGTGTGTGTGTGCATCTGTGTTTCTGTGTGTGCGTGTGTGCATTTGTGTGCATCTGTGTGTGTGTGCGTGCACGTATGCATACGTGTGCTTCTGTGTGTGTGTATGTGTGTGTGCATCTGTGTGTGTGTGTCTCTGTTTCTTAGCACACTCACTGCCAGTCCAGCATGAGGGAGGGGTGGGTGGGGTGGGTAGGTGTGGAGGCTGGTTTTGGACATGGTTCCTCTCATGCCATTTTCAGAGCTACTTCTGCATCCTTTCGCTTCACGCACGCTGCAGGTTGTGCTGATCTGGTTTTGGGCTGCATGCTTCCTGTTCTCTGCTCTTCGTTTGACAAAGGCAGGGGACGGGCCCTGAAAACTGCGCCCAGGCTACTGTAAACCTGACTATCATACGGGAAGCCAGGTGTGCACCAGACGCGACGGCTTGGTTTCTGAACCTTGGCCTCTACCACACACTGATGTTTGCATTTCTTTAAGTGAGATTCGTGTGGCACTCAATTAAACATTAAATGTGATTAGACTGAAGGACTGGGGCCCGATAAAAATACCTTTTGTCTCTTCGAGGGTGCAACTCAATCAGAACAGACTTTTTACTTATAAATATTATTCTAGTTAATATTGAAAATTTGACAAAAAATATCCAAAACATGAATGTAGTGATGTAAAGGCAGTTTTTCTTGCACAGGCATTATGAGAGAATAATTAGGTTTGACTGGGACTTTATATACTTAACATATTGCATGTTTCAACAATTCAGTTAAACGGACTTGTTTGTTTTTTTGTCTGATTGCTTTTGTAAGCCTAGCACTGTTCTTCCTGTCATTTTGTAGTATGCACTGACCCATGAGTTGCTCTCAAAAAAACCACACCTAATTGTAAATATAAATATAGTTTTGCACTTTGTCATTGACTGACTGCCTGGTTTATTATTACTCAACGTTATTTACACTCCACCTGCCCATTCCACTTCTACACCCACCTTCCTTTCATAACCCGTTAAAACATACATCACACTTATGAGTTATAACAATGTTTCAGTGACACAGAGGAAACCTGAATGCCATTTAGGAAGTGTCCATTTTGGTGACATGCGGGGGGAGGTGAATTTGGGCCAGGCATGGGATGTACCATGTAGAGAGAGGGGCAAATGTAGCTGTAATGCCATCCAAGGCATCTCCCAGGGCCCCATAGTGCCCCCCCCCCCTCCCACACACACACACACACACACACACACAGATACACCATTTTGATTATTGGTTTTCCTCCTCTGGAATAAAACATGGCCCGAATCTATCCGCAAAGAGTCTAATCACTTTACACAACATGCTAACGTCATCAACAGGGTCAGCTATAGGGAACCTTCCCGACCGCACTGGAAAAATCTATACCTACTGCCTGGATCTATTAGTGTTTATTATTTTTGTTTTGTTATGCGTGTAATCAATACATAGCCCTGGCGATAGTGAATACATCAGATAATGTGCTTACATAACTGCGATGAGATGACTTTGTCTCAAACTTAGAGCAAAGGGGGAATGTTTTGTGTCTGACATAAGGCCAAAATACACAGTGATAGGACAGTGAGGACCCATAACATCAAAAAGGACAGTCAGATTTCAACCAATCACTGTAGTTTGATGTGAAGAGCAAAACCTTTTGATTGGTTCAGACAGGACAGTGATTGACAGCATGAAGTCTCATCCACAGTTATCTCACACATTATTTACTGCAGCAAATGGCCTTGCTTGGAATCAAACCTGCAAACCTCTGAGCTACAAGCCCAGCTCCTAACCATTACACTGCACTGTAACCTCTGAGCTACAAGCCCAGCTCCCTAACCATTACACTACACTGCAACCTCTGAGCTGCAAGCCCAGCTCCCTAACCATTATACTACACTGTAACCCCTGAGCTACAAGCCCAGCTCCCTAACCATTATACTACACTGTAACCTCTGAGCTACAAGCCCAGCTCCCTAACCATTATACTACACTGTAACCTCTGAGCTACAGGCCCAGCTCCCTAACCATTATACTACACTGTAACCTCTGAGCTACAAGCCCAGCTCCCTAACCATTATACTACACTGTAACCTCTGAGCTACAAGCCCAGCTCCCTAACCATTATACTACACTGTAACCTCTGAGCTACAAGCCCAGCTCCCTAACCATTATACTACACTGTAACCTCTGAGCTACAAGCCCAGCTCCCTAACCATTACACTACACTGTAACCTCTGAGCTACAAGCCCAGCTCCCTAACCATTATACTACACTGTAACCTCTGAGCTACAGGCCCAGCTCCCTAACCATTACACTACACTGTAACCTCTGAGCTACAAGCCCAGCTCCCTAACCATTACACTACACTGTAACCTCTGAGCTACAAGCCCAGCTCCCTAACCATTACACTACACTGTAACCTCTGAGCTACAAGCCCAGCTCCCTCACCATTATACTACACTTTAACCTCTGAGCTACAAGCCCAGCTCCCTAACCATTACACTACACTGCTGAACCAAGTGCACGCTGTGTGACAGGTAAAAGACTGAGACTGAGGCTTGTATGTGGCCATTATGTCAGGTCTAGGTCCAAATTGCCCATTTCCCCGGTACAAAACACAAGGCCTAATTTCCCAAACCACCCAGCAGAAAGGGGCTCAGCTGTGAGGCTTATCCAGCAGGACTGAAGCCTTGCCTGACACATCCAGGGTCCAGACCAGCAACAAGGCCTCATTTTCAGGGTCCGTTCTCTGGCCCTAACCTCCACTGAGCCCCCCGGAGAACCTGGGAGAGCTGTCTCCCCTCATTAGCGACCGGTCGTGCCGCTTCACCGCTAACAGGCCCCAAGTGCCACTAAAACATCCTCTACCATTCATCTCTCTCTCTATCGTCTCAGCGGGCAAGAACAGGCAGACTTCGTCTTACACTATGAGACAAACAAGGTGTGGGTAGCACAGTAGAAATGGCAGGAGAAGGATTTGAGTTTTTGGTGATTTCACTGCCATGGCTGTCAATGCAATCTGTCTTTTTGGCATACATGAAACTTTAAATACATGTGTTGAAAAATTTACATGTACTATACGGTCTGATTATATGGAAAATACTTAATCAAAACTTCAGTAAATATGGCTACATACATACATCTTAAAACCAGAGACAGTATCAGTACACTGCTGGTATTGCTCCCAAAGGTGTCTTATTATTTGCAAAATGTTTCAACACCGACTGGATCTTTGTCAGGTAGGCTTGACATAATGAAATAAGGAATAAAAAGGTTCAGATGCTACAATATATTTTTAAAAAAAGCATTACTGTGGAGCTTATCTATTATTTATACATTTCCATTAAATCTGTATATTTGCAATGTCTTGCAGTGTATTTCACTTCTGTAGGGGTCTGTCCTATGCTGGGGGGGGGGCATGTCACCTGCCAGGGACGAAGGGGGCGGGGCTCCGATGAACTAATGGAACCTGGCAGAGCCACACTGCGTGCGCGTCAGGGGCGCAGTGGGGCTTAATTGCCGGAGGGGGAGTTTGGGGGGGGGGGGGGGGGGGGGGGGGGGGGGGGGGGGGCATGGGACGTTCCAGAGACAGTCCCGTTCCCACAGCTGTCGCCGAAACACATGAAGGCGCCTCGCCTTGACGGGCGGATTAATGATTTAGCGGCTGACGGTTCAATAATTGATGAAGCGATAAGCAACGGATGCTAATGAGTATCATTAAAAAAAAACTAACACTGCAATCATAAAAGTGATGCTCCAAAAAATGTTGAAGTCGTAAGATATGACTTTTCTATCGCTCCTGTTACCATGGCTACAACAGACCACTGCTACATGACAGAGTGTGCGAGTCTGGAGTTAGAACATGGAAACACTGTACATGTTTAAACTGGTGTGACATAACAATGACAATCACCATAGTAACGCACTCTGGAATTCAGCATCCTCCAACACTTAAATTGCCTGAGACACCTTACTCCAGCATGGGAAACATACCACAGGTAAGTCTCCTCTCTCTGCAGAACAAGTTCAACTTCTGTTTTTTTTTTGTTTTTTAAGCCCCTCTTGTTCCTGAAAAAAAAATGTGCCTACAGGGAAGTTCCCACAGACAGCGGTCACAATACAGCCAGGGAGCCATGCAGGAGGAGGAGGAGGAGGGGAGAAAAGCGACTGGGAAACAATAATGTCAAATTATAAGCTCCAAGTCATTGACGGTTCGTGTGAAGACTGGGCCGTTTGAAGTCTCACAGCCTGTCAAATGGGTGAAACCAGCTGCCTCTTACATGCACACATACACACACACACACACAGACACACAACCCCTCAACCTTTACCCACAATGCCGGGGGCCTGGTGATGTCACCTGTAGGACCCTTTCCCCTCTAATTAGGAAACTTGAGCTATCCCTCTGTAACTCCAAAAGCCTTTATGACGCCCCCCCCCCCCCCCCCATTACCCAACCCCCTTCCCCATCCCCCCCCCCCACCACCCCAAAAACCGACACCGCAACAGGACTGGAATTATAAAGACAAATGTTTGATTTTTGACATCAGTTGTTTACTGCTGTGAGCTGAGAGAAAATATATAGCCCAGCATCTTGCTCAAAGTGGCTCTGAGGTTTTATTTTTGCTTAAATAGAAAAAAAAAACAGGAAAAACAAACAAAGCCTTTTGTAAACTATGACCGTAAAATGTCATTTTTGTTTTCTGGTGGGTTTTTTTTGTTAAAGACTTGATGTGGGTCAAAACCCATGAGATGATAGGTTAGAGGACCCTAAAAAAAGAAAGTGCAAAAAAAAAAAAAAAAAAAACAGAGGAATGAAATGAACGTAAGGACAAATGAATGAGCAAACAGGCCAAGCAAATACACCTGAAATCTGTAACTACAGAACAGTATACTATATATCTATACTCACTATCAGAGGCCATTTTGAGATAGGTGGCTGTCGGACTGAAAAAAGTGATCCTGTTGTTGGCAAACTGGGGCCATTGGAATATCAGAATTTAAGATTACTCTGAATAGCAGGAAGTAAAGAATTGTTTTGTGGTGCTGTGTGTAAGATAAGATAGTACAGAGTTAGTGTAGAAGCTAAGAGAGAGTAGGGTAGTGTAATTCTGGGTTGAGATTGCATGGCTCTGTACACAAGAGACTGAAAAGGTCATTCTAAAGCTTTGCGACATTCTGAGGGCCGGCTTTGACATTTCTTTCAGTGTCCTCCCATACACACACACACACACACACACACACACAGACACGTGAAATAACACACATAAATATGTCCACACACACAGACCCAAATACACACATATGAGCACGTTCACACACACAAACACACACTTACAAATTCGTACACACACAAGCTCACAAACACACACGCTCACACACACACACACTCTTTCTCACACACACACCCTCACACGCACTCACACAAACACACATACTCACTAGCACACACACACATGCTCGCACACAAAGAAGCACACACACACACTCTCACCCATCCAGTGATATTAGCCCTTTTGCAGGGCAAACTCAGATGACGTGTGGTAGGTTTTGCCATCTTAATGATGTCAGGACTCCTGTCAACACTTCAGATTGAGGATGTTTCCTGGCCTGCGCTCCTGCCCCCCACCCCTCCCCCACCCCCCTCATGCCCCAGGGGCCTGTTCCACACATATGAAAAATGCTTCTGCTTCAAAGTCACAATCATTACAGCTTATGAATGTGTGGCGGAAGCCCCGCTGCGATTACTTAACTCATTCTGCTTAAAAAGCAATAAAGTGAGTGGGGTTGAAGTTCAGACACCAAAAAAAAAAAAGTTTCCTTGACAACTTCATGCTGAATCGTGGTAAATACATTTTCTGAAGCATGAAATAAATCTGTCTTTGGACCAAGATCTTGACGTGAAGGGGTGGGTCAGGTTGAAAGAGTTTTAGTGGAGTGGAAATCACAGTAGAACCTTTGCTCAGTTTCAGAAGTACTCCACCGTCATTGGTTCCCCATCAAACAACAATTTACAAGATGGCTAAGTGTCACATGATTTTCCAATCAAAAAAGAGCATCTACTGTCCTCAGAGGTAGGTGGTGCTGGCAGTTTTTGAGCCATAAGGACTGTCAAAAAAAAAACTCACGAGACTCATCAAATGAACCTGAGTGAACAGGTACCCAGGTGGGTGTGAACCACTATCCTGTATTTAACATCCCACACATCTGAGTCTCCTGATGAAACCAATTACAACAACTGCACTCAAATTCCAATACTGTAGTGGAGAACGCACCCTTTACTTTCTGTGGTCTTGGGGTCAAGCCGCGCCTTTCCGGTGTGCCTGTTTAGGCTTTAACTTGCGGGGGAGGATCAATTCTGCTATACGGTACCCCAGCAAATAGCATGGTTAGGTATGACGAACAGCAGACATGAGCAGTCAGGCCAACATGACTCACTGATTCTTTAAAAAAACAAAAAAAAAAAAGTGAACGACTCCAGCTGCTCTGTCCACAGGGAAAACAGACAGAAGTGCGAGGACACGTCCGAACGGCTGAGTTATTGTAAACAGTGAACAACTACAGCCCTGGTGTAAACAAAAAAAAAAAAAAGATTGCTGGGCTTTCAACGAGACAAACACTGCATTATCCAAAAACGGAGGAAAAATACTATTTCGGTAACAACTTTAAATCTTCCAACTCCGTCATGCAGTAGTTGTATTTTTCCTCAAGAGTATGTGTAAATCATGACTGTTTTGTTTTTTTTGGTTTACAGAAATGGAGCAGAAAGTGGATAATATAAATGAATTATAAAAACAAGTGGATCATTTAAATGAATGCCAAAAACGAATAATTTACAGTGACTGAAATCTGTGATTTTTCCATGTAGAACGCCCAAATAAAAAAAACGTAACTGCAGCCCCCAAGCAACCACCCACTCTTGGGTAAGATTTAATGAGTTTTTGGATTCTTTCTTGCCTGTGACTATTCACTAAACATGTAGGAACCGCAACCTATGGAGGAGTTAAAACATCGACAAGGTTAAAGATGTCGAGGTCTTAAAAGGTGTTTAGTCACAGAATGTTGTCAGTAAAACCCTAAACACAGTGCCCCCTGGCTTTGCATTGGCTCCTACCCCAACAATCCTCCACTCACTCCCGCCCTCCCCCACACCCTCCTCCCATCTCCCCCCTTTCTCATATCACCCCAGGGGGTCCAGACCTGCTCTCCCCATCAGTCAGTCCATTTGGTCAGCCCTTCAACCTCTGACCGGGGCTGTGGGAACTAAAATCACACTTCACACATCTCCACACTGCTGTTTCCCTCTTTCTTGTTTTCCCCCTACAGTGATTCCCCTCCAGTCTCTCCCCCTCTCTTACCCATGTCTTTCTTAAAACGCACTGACAACAGTCCTGGCATGTTGTGCAGGTGCTTGTGTATCTAGGTGTATTTGGGTGTGTAGAATCTGTGGCTGATGAGTCGGGCTATGGTGGGACACAAATCACACTCCACACAACTGTATATCATTCTTTCTCTCACTCTCTCTTCCTTTCTAATTCCCCTCTATCTTTCTCAGTACAGTACAGTCATTTAACTGACACTTTTATCCAAAGCGACTTACACTTGATAAGGCTAACCATGGGCCAGTCTTTTCCATCTTGGGAGAAAACTGACTTTGATGTTTCAATAAAAAAGGCATCATGTAACTCTTTCTCTCTCTCTCTTCTAGTATGTATGTACTTTGTGTTGCTTCCATCGTAAGGCCCTTCGTTTACTTTAGGTCAAATAAAGGGGTTTTTAAAAGTCAAAGTCTCTCTCTCTCTCTCTCTTTCCTGCTTTCCTCCATCACTACATCTTTCGACATAAAATAAAAAAAATCTAATCACAATAATCTTATTAAGAGTAAGCACGGTCTGTCTAGTTAGGTCCATTCTAAATATTCTGAATCATCTGCTTCATTAAAAAGAATAAAACATAACACACACACTCACTCACACATGCTCACACACACGCTCACACACACACTCACACACACACACACACACACACATGCTCACACACACACACACACATGCACACTCACACACACACACACACACACACACACACACACACACACACACACACACACACACACACACACACACACACCACACAAACACACACACACACACACTCCCACACACTCTCACGCTCACACACACACACACACACACTCACACACACACACACACACACATGCTCACACACACACACACACATGCTCACACACACACACACACACACACTCACACACACACACACACACACACACACATGCTCACACACACACACACACACACACACACACACACACACACACACACACACACACACACACACACACACACACACACACACACACACACACACACACACACACACACACACACACACATTACAGACTATCAACATCATCCTTTCCTACATGAGTGTGTGACAGTCATTGGTCATCGCACCCAATCCCCTCTGGTGACCAAGTCAAAATCAAACATCCCCAAGAAAAAAAAAAGACTTCCGCTGATCTCAGATCCACAAATCACAAATCACCCAGCACCACAGTCGCAAGACTGGGGGGGGGGGGGGGGGTTGCAGGCTTTAGTTAGGCAGTACTAGGAATGAGTTAGGGGCCAAAGTTATGACATAAAATGCAATATGAGGTTGTCACTGTTTCGACCCTTGGCGATTACATTGTGACCAACCTCAACTTTATATTTTCTTTGCGCTTTTACACTTTATGATTCTGTGCTTTTAAATTTGCAGCTTTTGTACAAATCATACTATTATGATGCTCTATGTCAGCCTGGTTTATACTCTGTGTACAGCTATTTTTGGCCATGTCTCTCTTGCAAAAGAGATATTAAATCTCAGTGAGACTAACCAGGTAAAAATATTAAGGTAAATGAAAAACACATAGAAATAATGGCAAAAAAAAACCCTTGTGCTGGTGCTACCTTTATGCCACTGGGTGCCACAGAGTTGGCTTGTGGTCGGTGGAGGAGGGAGCGGCCTAAGTTTGGTCTAGTCTCCTGGATGTTTAGGCTAGCTGTGCGGGGTGTGCTGGAGGTTTCTGCTACACTCCGGGGAATTAAACTTCTAAAACAAAAGCGGGACGTTTCCACTGTGTACGTCCAGACAGCACGTTTTACAAGGCTGCAAGCAAAGTGAAATCTCCAGTGTCGTTGTGTAGCTAACAAAGTTTACATAAGCTTGTGACGGGGGAGTGAGGTCTCATTGAACCACTGGGGCAGCCTGGAGTCTAGTGGCTAAGGTAGATGACTGGGACCTCTGAGGCTGGTGGATCAAGCCTCTGTCTAGCCACAGTAAGAACACCACCGCTGTAGGATCCCTGAGCAAGGCTCCTAACCATTAGCTAGCTTAATCAACTATAAGGCACTTTGGACAAAAGTGCCAAAATGGGAGGGGCTACCATACAGCATCGGACACCATGTTTTGGACAAATAACTGCATTGGCTCAGGAGAGTGTGACTTCTCTAGAAAGGGAAAACAAACACTTTTAAGCAGTGGATACCTGTCCTTTTCCTCTCACTGCTCTGCTGATTAAATGGCAGAACTCATTTTGACATGCCGACCCTTGTTGCTCCCACCATGTGACGGCTTCAAAACTTGCTGGTGGTAATAAAACTAAGGCTGCAAACACCAATCAATCAATTGATCTGCTTTTGTACAGAGCCATTTACAAACAGGCAGTCACATCTGAACAAACTTCAAAATATCCACTTCAAAATGAACATTCTCCAACTACACAGAAAAAGAACCTCAGCTCATGTGGGAGAAAGGAATAGAAATTTGTTCTCTAATCCCTGAAAAAAGGTATCAAGCCAAGAATTCCAGTATGATCATGGGATATAAATAAATGTCAGGGTACATGCAAGGAAAGAACCATAGCAAAAATTATATTAGCGAACCGCCACATTCAATTTTATCCAGTTAGGCTACAGGACAGTCGCATTTAAATTGGTAGTTTAATATTTTAAATTAAGTCCGCTTTAATCCTCTTCATAGGAAATGAAGATGGTGCTTACTTTCTTTCCAGGCCCCGGTCCATTCATTAAAGCACATACAAATGTTTACAAAACTCTGGCCTCATTACGCTATAACCTTTTGGCCCTAGGTAGTAAACAGATCTTGTTCAATCAACGCTTTTTCCTGGTGAATTACTGGGGGGGGGGGGGGGGGGAGGTGTCAGAGAGGAGAGACCCGTCCGAGGACAAACCTCACGAGCTCGCGAAAAAGCCAACAACTGTCATAAAGCAATCTCGCCATTAAAAGTAGGGAGCAGTGCACTGTGGGTCAAAATCGGAGCCCGAGTATACATTTACACGTCAGAACATGAATTGTCGCAAGAGTCAAAGTCAGGAACGACCTTCTGGCCCACAAGGCTAAAAACTAACCTCGCCGAAGACACATGAGAGGTACAATTTTACACAGAAGGTTCAGACACCAGGAGCGCAATAGCCAGGATTCGTTTACATTGCAGGTCTTACGAGAGATCTACTCGAAAACATATCTACTCAATGTCGCACATTTCCTATAAATAGATGTCCAATTTTGCTCAGCCTCTCCAAAAATAACGACGCACCACCGAAAAGTCAGTCAGCCACTTTAAAGCCACTGCTTTAAATACACAGTGGAGACATGTAGCTAAGTCAAACAGCTTCAATCCCCCTCTCCAACTGTTACAACTAAAAAAGAACAAGAAAAAAACATGACCGATGTGAAGGGAGTTTCTACGAGGCACTGTCAACCCGTTAGCTAAATTTCCTCATCCAAATAACGTATAGCAATTACTCATTATATGCGAGTTGTCACATGCATTTTATTTACGCTGCACTGGCTCTTGCGCTTTTGGCTATGCATTGCAGCGGTCCACCTCGTTCAGCCCACTCGTAAGTCACGGATCAGGTAATCACTCTTAAAACTTAAAATGACGCAAGGTATAACGTGTTATGTGCATTTGCTTGCAGGGCTTAACCTCAATTTCAGTAGCACCGGTAGAAACGCACATAATCGAAAAGATAAAACTACATGATAAAATCAAGTTAAAACAGAGTAATTAATTTTTTAAATGTTCGCGACCAAAACCCCAAAATGGTTCGATCGATGGGGGCTAAATTATTGATGTCTGTTACCTATAATCATTGGTTCATTGATGAATGCATAAACTTTTTGTTGTTTTGGTAGCGAACATCCAACTGCAACAAATACCCAGATAATCAGCTCCACTGACACAGATTGCGTCGTGTTTTACCAACTCTTAACTGCTGAGACTCGATTTTACAAATGTCCAACGGTATGGCAATGGAATAACAGCATACAATTCATTTGTAAGGCTGTATCTTAAGGAGCAATACATGTAGTTATAAAATAAGACAACGGTATTAAAGCAGTCATGCTGGCTTAATTCGGGGTTAGTGGTCAAGCAAAATAACCCAAATTTTGTCAATGCTATATGACATAAGCAATTTGCTGATATCCAGTGCTGGTAACAGCAGCTGCAGACCCATCCGCTGTACATGCATAATCATTAACACAGATTATCACGTATCAAAATGTAAAATGACCACACTGTAAAAGAGCAACCCGTCACCAGGGAGTATCCAATACGAGCTCTCAAGTCAAAACACATAAAAATACCCTTACCTCTTGTGTTTTCTGCAGTTGACACTACACGTGTAGGCAGACTAGCCCGTCTCCTCAGCTCGCAGCGCAAACTCTTATCTGAGTCTCGGTAAGGAAACGCGACGCGGACATGTGTGAAGTGACTCGTAGTCGCTGGCTAAATGACTGACTGACTGTAGGAGGCGAAGCGTGCGCTTCAACCGCAGGGTAGAGCAACCACCCCTAACAACCTCTCTCTCTCTACGCTCTGCGCAGACTGAACGTAACTAGCGGCTTCTGCCAGCAATAAGTTGGAACAGCGGAGCCGGAATACTCCACTACAATAGGGGGTGGTCAGGTAGGGCCGTCTGTAAACTGACTCCCCCTTGCCACCTAAATGAGTTGGGGCGGGGGGTTGAGGGGAGGACGAGGTCCTTCTCTTCTTACGAACTATGCCCCCCTCCCCACCCCATCCCCCTGTACAATTTATTTGGGTGCGTGCTGCTTCACATCACGTGCCCCATACAGTTACAGTTTATTTAGCCAACTGAAGCTTCGCTAAATATCCATGGCACATTAGCCTATAAAGTAATGTCACATTTTGATAGCATTCTGTTTATTTTCTGTTATCTAAAGTTTTTATTTTTTAGGGGATACGATGTTGCCAAGTGGCTCTGGTTAATGCAATTACATTCGTATGCCATTTAACTTTAACAAACCAGCACACATTACAGAAGAACAGCTGGTCACAAATACCGACTAATTTGTGTTGTATAGTTACCTCTCTATAGATAGTTGAGTTAATTAACCTTGATTTCTAACTATGCTATACTCAATGCTATACTAAACCCAGTGAACCTTGCAATTCACCTCAGCAAAACTGTTATTTAATAGTGAACAGCATTTTGTTGCACACTGGGCGCTTCTATTAGATTTTCATAAGGATGAAAGAATATAGAAAAATTAGGTAGTCTACACATAGGTTAAATTTTCATTTAACCAAGGAACGAAGAAGTTGCGTTCCTCAACATTACAAACTCGCCACTGATTGATCTTAAGGGTCAATTTAAACTTCTAAGGAAACTAACATTTGGTTCGCCCGAGGGGAGGACAGTTTGCGCCTTTAAATGGTGTGCAGTCCATTGGAAATGCATCAAGTAAATGATAATCCAATTAAATCCCTAACTATAGATTAAAAAAAAAACGTTTGGTAGTCAATTCCAAAGTTTGATGGATCCCTTGCAATGCATTCTGAGAAATAATGGGCCAAAATGTGAGAGTAAAACGTCTTTAACGTACTTAAGGCTCTCAGATACCCGTCTGAATTGTTGGGAAAATCCCGACAGTCTTACCACATATCAAAAATGGGCTACCCCCTGCTGCTGCAGCGTCCATGTTAAAATCCTGGATTTTCGGTAATCACAGACTAATTGGTCATTTGTAAAAGTTGTATTCATGTACCTTAGACTGGGAAATCCAGGCGGTGATTTTCCAGGAACTGACCAAAAAAAAAAAAAAACGCCAAAATGCAGATAAGACAAGTCTTTGTTTTCGGGATGAATGAAACAAGAGCGGAATTTTCTTGCGGCCCGACGCTGGAAATGAATAAATCTCTTTGCTTGTTTTTTTTTTTTTTTAATATTATCATTATTACTTTCTCACAAGAAAAAAATGAAACCGCTAGTCTCAAATTCTTGGACCGACGTGAATGTTTAGAAGGGGCCTGGAAAATAAAACGAGCGGAAATCCTTCAGCTGAAAACTAAGGCACGGTGCAGCGAGAATACCCAATGCACTCTGGATACCTCTGCTCCAGTAGTTCCTAACATGGGGTCCGGTGTCGTGTCATGAGACCCGGGGGGTTATCAATAACATTGGAGGACGATTTTTTTTTCATTTTACAGTATTTTATGTATCCACATTTCCCTTTCATAAATGTAGGAAGATCTTTCCACCACCGAAAGTATCCTAGACTAGAAAGCATCCTAGACGCAAATCTCTACCAAACAATTTTTCTTCCCATTGTTTCAGTTACACTGTGAAAAACCAAAACATGTATGGGCCAGGTGAGCAAAGATGCCGAGCAAACAGGAGCCAAAGCTTTAGGCCTCGCGTGCTTCGCTCAATGCTCTCATAATTCATGCACGATTCTAGACTTTCAGGTAATAAACGTTCTGAAAGGTGCACGTTACATGCTTTACATTTTAGGCACTTATCAGAGGCTCTTATCCAAAGCAACTTACATAGTAGCCATTTATACAGCGGGATGGATACTGAAGCAGTCTGCATTTGGTAACTTGCTCAGGTGTACAGCAGCAGTGCCCTACCTGGGAACAGAGCACACCATCTCTGCTGAGGAAGCCTTGCTTCCTGACCATTATGCTACATTACTTCTCCCATCATGACCTGTTTTAGACATAGTTTAACATACAATGGGTACTGATGTCGTACACAGAACTGTTGTGTCTTCTTCACCATTTAAACAATGAGAGTGTTTTAAGTATATGTATTACAAAAGTATTGAAAAAATACTGGAGCTGGAGCCTGTGCATTATGTTATGAACCAAAAGAAGGGGTTGTTACTTTTACAACTAGTTCCATGAACTCCTATGTGACCACTTTCTGCCTCAGTTTTATTTATTTAATTTCATGAACAAAGTTTCCCTGCAGTGGGCCCCTTGAGGTTAAAACCGAAACCAGCACACCCTCCATCTCTCCAGGACTAGGTTTGTCTACTTCTTCTGTGTCCTAATATCCACTACATAACAGCCCATTACTGGGCCCTGGATAAAGTTTTGGCAGGGAGGCTGGTGGTCCTCAGCCCGAGGGGGGTCATTTTAAAGCAGCCTTCAGATTAAACCCCTAATCTGAAGAGGGAACCCCTAAACTTTACAGAAACGCTCTGTTATTCTTCAGGATTTGCACTGAGAGCTGGTAACAAACACAAACTTTCCAGGGGTAGATCTGGTGCCAGCTTTATACAGTGCAACGTAACAAGAGGTACGATTAGCTCACTCAGAGAGAGTCAGAGATCAAGACCCCCAACCCAGGGAACTAATCACACTCCAGTCTGGACACCAGGTGCCTAAACTCTGATAGAGTGTCTGTATAATTTAGTTAACTTGTTTGACCTTAGGCTTCTCTATCCTGCATTCTGATTGGTGCCAACAGGTTTCTAATGTTGGATTTGATTGGCTTTTAAACCAAGGTGTTTCAGCATCAACCCCTGAAGAGTCACAGCATCTGCTGCTCTCTGGTTACTCACTTCAGTGATTAATTTAATTAAGTGTTTGGCTATTAAGTAAACTACCCTCTGATTGGCAGAAAGAAAGCACAACCACCTGTAGACACTGCCGCCCCCAGGACCTCAGTTTAATGCTGGTTTCATACTTTGCACATCCACAAGTACGCGAGGGTCCGCTGGGGTCCAAGTGATGTAAATTTCTGGTGGTGTATGTGAGGCTCTGTGCAGATGTCCACGTACCCTCCAATTTTTTGTCACCCGCGGGGCCACTACACTACAAGGGCACCAACTGCGCCATTCGCTGGAAAACCCAAGAACCGGAACCAATGGAACACGTCCTCCAAACGGACTAGAAAGTAGTGTCCACAGCTGTTTGCATGCGTGTGCACAAGGGAGTATATCCAAGCCTTAGCACCCCTGGCTAAGGAGGCCTACCTGCTAATGCACCCACTGAAACTAGGATTCAACAGGAAGTAGTAACCAGCTAGTGGTATCTTGGCAATGGATGTCACCGACAACACTGGCCACATAAGTGAGAGAAATTAGTGGGATCTATGTGCATGACAGTCAATTATGCTAAATAATTGAAAAAGCCCCAAATATATACTGTCATTTAATTGCAGGATGTTGTAGTTGGTGTGGCCTATTGCTTTATTACAAGAAAAAGAATGAAAAAAAATAATAAATTCCAGCTCTCAATAACTGCTTTAACAGTGCCACCCGCATTGGTTGTGATTAGTCAGAAGTAGACACCATAGAAACCATAAACTATATTACTAAAGAACATCCTGAAAGTTTGGCAGCATTGTGCCCCAAAAGACTGTAGTTCATGGTCCTGAGGGACAGCAGGGTCTGCTAGTTTTCATTGTTACCGTCCTTACTTAATCAATGAAGCAGCCGATCACACAGTTGACTTGCTTCATCTGGCTTTTTGGGTCTGAGCTGATTGCTGATTGGGGAGGTTCGGGAGAATAAGCACATTCACCCAGCTCACCAACAGCAAAGCATAAACCCTCCATCTGCATCAGTGACTCTTGTCTTTTTCTCTGTTTCTTAACGTCACTTGACAGGCATCTAGCTATGACATCATAACTACGAGCCTGGACAGTTTCTCACTCCAGTGTGGCACAACTCTGCCCAGCACGAAACCATCAGATATTGCAGCTCTCCAGACGGGACCAGATTTGGCAACCACTGCAGCAGATTGTAAGGCTCATAGGCAGGTAATGGGCCTGCCAAACCACGCTAATTTTACCCTCTCTGAAGCTCCAGGTGGTGATGTCACCTTCTGTAGCAGATCACCATGTGACCACTGACATTTCAGAATCCCACTGCACAAATCTACATCTGGACTGGTGAATTTTTTTGGAGATGGCTAAAAGAAGCTCTTAGCACACATTCACTGTTCCCAACTGTTAAACATGGCAGTGGACCTGTTATAGCACAGGCAGCCATCTTGTGAGAGTCACCATACCTGATTACTCTGCATGGTAGAATTTTGTCCAAGGAATACACAGCTTATTTAGGTGCTCCAGGTGCACCTTACAGTGCAAGCATTCTTTCCCCAAGATATTCCCTTATTCCAAGACAAAGAGGCCACCAATAACATGGCTGAACAGATTCAAGAGTGTTCTCATGAAAACTAAGATATTGAAGTCAAACCCCTTTCATGCTTTCAACTCCCTAATTACCTCATCAGGCCCTGAGCCTCCTGCCCTGCAGGTGTATCGATCATGCCCCTCTGCTGCTTTTAAAACACTGGTAACGGATCGCCGGTCGCCCCAGGCAAGGGCCTCTTAGATATTAATCACCACGTAGCACATCCCTTGGACTGGGCAAAAAAACAAACCTCTTTCCCCCTGTCTCTGTGTAGATGTCCCCTGGATGTCCCCGTCGTAGGCTTGCTGAAACAGGGTCTGTTTGTTTGTAATGGCGGCCCATGAGAGCCATGCCCTCCAGTGTTTAAAGTATCCGCTGTGTTCTTAGCACCTTCCAAGTTTGCATTTCCCTAATCAAAAGAGACATCGGTTCACTCGAGAGGCGATCAGCTGGTGGGCACATTGTTATTATTTTCCCCAGTTTTTAGCTCAGTTGTATTCACAAACTTAACACTCTTTAAAGCTACAAGAGCTGCTATCAATTTGGAAGAGCACAGACACACGTGCGCTCTCTCTCTCTCCCCGGAAACATGCGATGTCCGCTGGCACTTCAACCTTCACCGTCAACACTTTGAGCTTGCACAAATAGAGTATGAGTTGGAAGGAAAACGCTTCATGTGAAGGAATCCTCTCTCCCTGGGTGGAACTAAAGCCAGCTCTACATCACCCCACAGGGTTAGTGGTCACAACTGGTATGGGAATGGTTCAGGTTTGATTTGAGGCACTGAGGCCCATCTGGAACAGTGTCTTAAAAGGATGAACTAATGAGCAGGACCCAGCCTTCTTATATTACTCAATTCTGGATATTCTGAAGTTAAAAAGCATATAAAACTGCCATTGAGCCATCCACGCTCTCTTATTTCCTATGTTTGTTAGTGTCACAAAACTTGACTCATAACTATGACATCAGAACTTTGAGCCTGACCAGTTTCTTACTCCAGGGAAATACGACATTGCCCAACTCATAGTGTGATACTCCACTAACATTACATTACATTACATTATAGGTATTTGACAGATGTTCTAATCCAGAGTGACTTAAAGTCCAAAGTGCGTAAGTCACAAACAAACTCAGCGGTCAGTTACAACTTCTGACCAATCAGGAGGGCTTGGCTGGATTAGTGTGTGAAATGATAAACTGCCTAAGCCAATGAAATCCATCCGCAGAAATCTGCTGGCACCAATCAGATCTTAGCAAGTTCAGGCCCCGGCCAGGAAAAGTTACCAATGTGCCATCCAGACGATTGTGTGGCTGGGGTTCCAAGATTATCTGTTTATAGGAAAAGCCCAGGTTTGGCAGCTGGGGACAGGGCTGAGGGGAAGGTTTAGATGGGAGGTTCTGGTCTATGTAAGCCGGAGAGGGCAGACTCAGGCCTCACGTGTGTTGTGGTTAAGGCTGGGATTGGGAGAAATGACTGGAGAAAACAAAGCGGACAGTGGTTGAGCTGTGAAGCGTGACTTAAATCTTTTGTTTTCAAAATCAAGGGTTTTTTTTTTATTTCTCTGCCTCTGTCTTCTCTCCTCCCATTTTCCCGCCCTTTCTCCTGCAGGCTCCAGAGGAGGTGGGGGGGGAAGGTGATCCAGACATTCCCCACACCTGTTTCTCATTCCTGGCCTCGTCTCTCACAGCACGTCCACAGACCGTCTGCAGAGAGGCAGCCCTCCTGATCCTAGTTAGGAATCACTCTCACATATACACATACATATACATATACACACACACACTCACACACATAGACACACACTTATGTCATGTGTACACACACGCATGTGCACAAACACAGGCAAACAGACATACATAGACATGCATGCAAATCAACAAGCATGTGCATACAAGCACAATCACACACATAGAGTAACACACCACAGTATCTGTATACACTCACATGAACACAGAAACAGAAAAAACATCCACATTAAAAGTGCATGCATACAATCGCACCTGGACAAATGCACAAATACACATACACACCACATACAAGCATACAAACACAATCACATGCACTCATATACACACCAATATTCAACACATCCGAAATGCACAAACAAGAACACACGCTTACACACATCCACACAAGCCAGTCCGTCCACATCCATGTGCATAACCACACAGACAGACAGAAACAATATTGCTTTAAAAGAGAAAACATGGTTCCACAGGAAGCCTGGATCCTGGGCTCGGTATTTTTCAGATAGGTGGGGCGTCACTGGGGCAGAGGTGAGGGCACTGCTGGGTGTCTGCTGTCTCTCGCACAGACGAGCTCTGAGAAAGTCATTGTTCCCCTGTCCCTCAGTCAGACAGGGAGAGGCGTGGGGATTTCTGCTTTATCGCCCGTCTACAGAACTCCGTGTCGTTCTGTGTGTTTTGGAATAGCAGGAACATTCTCTGAGTAATTGGCCGGGCTTTATCGCAGAGCCTCTCGATGTCTCGCTTCGTTTTGTGAAAGGCCAGACTCGGAGGAGTTGGCTTGCGTGTTTCTATTCATTTGATTTTTTTTTTTTTTTTTTAAGTTTTCAATGCACGAACTCAGCCGAACTGCTTAGTCTCCCCTTTGGCAACCCCTCTCATGCCAACTCATGCGAGTCACATGACAACTAGCCCTCGCTTCCTTCCACTCTACAGAGACACCACCAATTACACACTGCTGATGTCGTCAGAGGATGACAAAGTCAGCATTGTACCAATCATGAGTGGCCTCTAGACAGTGATTGGGCTAACAAACCCAGCAGGGCTAACTTAATTCCCATCCTGTGCTAATTACATTGCCTTATCAATGCAAACCTCCACCATGGCAAGTGATTCCAAAGCTGGGACTCATACCCCCCCAGGCTCTTACTGCGTAAGCCCTCCTCGAGCAAACCTAAATTACTTTATTAAGTATCCAGCCACACAATCTAAATATATAATGCCTATGAATGTAAACTGTGGAGGTCATTAAGCGTGGGTCACGATACACTGCATTAAATTGCATGTCATTACAGGTATTCAGCAGGTTCATTTATCCAGGTCGACTTGCAGAGTAACCGTACGATGGTCTCCGAAGTGCATCATCACAGTTCATGTTAATTAAGGCAGCTGCCCCCTGAAATTGCCAGCGATTTCACATGGGGCAGTGACACTATTTATTGACCCCTCTTTTACCTGCCCCCGGAAATCAGACTTCCTGTTTGGGGTGGCGGGGGATCATGACCTCGTTCGGCACAGTCCGCGAGCCTCGGGATTAAGTATCCCGCCACATCCCATTGGGGGGCGATGTTTGCAGGTCCCCGTTACAGAAGGTCACAGGGCCCCCCTGAACCTGTCTCCCTGGTTACCCCTCAGCTGCCTGGCACCCCATTAACAGCGTTACGCCGTATTCCTGAAACGGAGCAAATGGTCACGTCCAGCGCCTCTCTCCCTCCCTGGGTAGGCCCTTAGAGGGGTGAGCTTTACATAGCCGAACCTGGCCTGATGCGTGCCATTCAGACCCCCATGTAACAGTATAACAAAACTCCCAGCCGTGCAGGAGGACACCCTGACAGCGCTTGAACGAGTGCACGTAAGCAAAGTTAGGGCAGACAAAACAAAACCATTTGTAATGACTTCACCCAATGTATCGTATGTTAGCCGTAGCGCTTTTGCTGACATTAAAAAAAAAAAAAATCCCTTGCTCAGGTCCGCTCTTTTGTTACAGCCTTCATAGCAAGAGAAACACTTTTTATTGAACGTTTGCTAACGGCGACAACATCTCCGCATGCTTATTCCCCTCCCTCTTTACTGCCGTCTCTTTATTGTACATGCATACTGCGGTTGTTTTCTTCACATCAGCTTTTTTTTCTGAGCTCCCATTTGAAGAAGAGCTGGCCATGTCTGTTCAGCACCTGCTGAACATGTGCTGTGCTAATAGGCGTTAAGCAGTGGAACACCACGGGAGGAAGAGAGAAGACAGGGAGGAAGTCGCCTGAAGAGTCGGAACAAGTTCAGGTGTCCCTGTAAGCATGTGTTTGACATATGAAAAATAAAGGAAACAAAAGATATCATTTGCCATATTGTGCGGCCAAAAACATATCCATAAAAATACAACAATTAATTAAAACTTGCTTGTGAGATAAAAATGGTTATCAAGATGAACTTTCTAAAGGTAAAAAAAAAAGAATGAATAAACTTCATTTTGAGGCTGAACTACCCCTTTAGCATCACTGTGGTTGACCTTTAAGATGCTAGCATGACATTTCCATGACAACGTCAACGCCATCATGTCATGCAGTTACATCCTCCCTCCAGCATTGTTGCAGGAATGTTTCTTTCTATTAATGTGCATGACATGTCATGATGTGTATTAGTGACTACTCATCAGACAGGGGGAGCCACCCAGCAGTGGCAATGACCCACTGAATTGGAGCAATGACTGTGCTTTGCAGTAGAGAGAGCAGCATTCTCTGATTGGATCAAGCAAGTCAGTGATTGACACAGAGCTCCACCCAAAATGGGATTCACGAACCTTCATCCATTCCTCATTAATTTTTGATGAGTGTTCAGGCATGAAATGGTTGCCATGGATCACCCAGGTGGTGGACCCCCCCACCTCCATAACTCTTACTGTTGGGCAGGTCTGAAAAACCTGACTCTGGAAGGCTGCAGGGTCTGCTAGGGGAGGGAGACACTGTTCAGTGACATAATAATGATGTCATAGTTATGAATCTGTCAAAAGATTCTGCCAAACAGAGGAAAAAGAAGACAGGAGTCTCTGATGGAGGCAGGAGGTTTATGATTTGCAGTTAGTGAGCTGGATAAATCTCCCCCAGCTCCCCCCCCCCCCCCCCCCCCCCCCCCCCCCCACACACACAAAACATAGAAATAAGTAAGGTGCTTAGTAACAGTGAGAAGCAACACACCATACAGCACTCTAGACTGGAAAGTGAAGTGAGAGAAAGTCAAAGAGATGTTTGTTCACTGGAGGCCACATGTGACATAATAATGTTATTACTATGATATTTGTGATATTATGATTACATTTTAATAACGGGACCACTGTCATTCTGAATCATATATCTCGTATGGATATTGTCTAATCCTGCTTTGTTGTCCACCAATTAAAAGGTACAAACAATGCAAAACTGGACGTTGACTGTCATCGGTGGACTCGAGACAATGGGATGGTCTCACTCGACGTGGGACATCAGGTCACCCCACAGCGATGTGTTTTCTCTCTGGTTGTAGGTCGTACCCATGAGCAGAGCTTCCCCTCAGCCAGACAGGGCTGTGCAGGAAATCCACTCCCTCCACCTCAAGGGAAAGATGGGAAGTTGCCCCAGAAAGACTTAAAAAAAAAACCCTATCTCCAGTAATGAAATATTCATTTTCCTTTTTTTTTTTTAAATTTCCGAGTGAAGCTCTCTCAGCTTTTGCAGCGGTATGCAGTACAGTATCTGCAGAGAATGAAGGAAGAAAAAAAAGCACGGAGAAGGGATGGAAAAAAAAAAACCGTTCACGGTTCAATGCCCCCCTGTAAAGACCATGAACGATGACCATGTGTCTGCAGTCTGTGTGATCTTATGCAGTCCCACGGGACGTATTAAAAATCCCGCTCCTCTCTCTGTCTCCCTCCCCTTCAGGTTGAGCTGGGTGGGGAGATGAATGACACCGTTTGCTCGGTATCTTGAGCTGTAATTGTCCGCTCGTTAGCCATGTGGCGGCTATCTAGAACTGGGGGGGGTGGGGGGTGTTTGGGCGGTTGGATTGTGGCAGGCGCACCCCAATCTGTGTTTGTTTTTTCATCCTGAATACGTCCCCCACTGTAATCTTCGCGGAAGACGCACTACCCTGGCACTTTGCCTTGGCGACCTTCCTAATTTGTCACGTCCGTGGAATTGCCTTGCACCCCCCCCCCCCCCCCGCCTCATCGCCCCCCCCCAGAAGATGGGGTTAGGTTAGGGCAGGGCCAGGAATTTCCATGACAACCCTGATGGAGGGTCAGTGCCACAGTCAGCCATTTTGCCAGCTAGTCCGGCTGCATGAAACCGATAGGTAGTGAATCATTACGGAGGGGCGGGGGGGGGGACAAATGGAGACCTCATGCATCCGGGTCACTTCCTGTGCCCGCCCTTCCCTTCGTTTATTTTCCCTTTACACTCGGACAGTCGCCGTGGGCGAGGACACCCAGCTTGGCAGTTAGTGTGAGTTTTCCTGGAGGAAAAAAAAAAAAAAAGTTGGTCACGATTTCTATTTTTTAACCAAAAATATCCCTCACCTCAGACTGACAACCATAATCTTGAAAACCCGCGGTGCCAAAACTGAAGTTAAAGCCTATTTTTGACATCTTTTCTGATTAAAGGGATGTACTCCAGCTATATATATTCTGTATATACTATATAATACTCACCCACTACATATTCACAATGTTTTTTTTTGGTTTGTTGCTTGGAGAGAAAAAAAAAGAAAAAAGCATCAAAAAAGCATCAAACATTGGGGAGACACTTCAGCGAAACATGTGGTGCATTCCAGAACACACCACAGCGGTCGCTGTGACATCCAAATAATTTGGGCATGCCTGTACCCCACCCTGTCCGTACAGTGTTTACACAGTCAGGCTAAGACCCAGGACCAGTAGCTTGGGCTGTGATGCCCTACCTGAGTCTTGGTTATCTTGGGTATATAACGGTCCTCCACCCAAGCCACCACCCCCCCACCCACCCCCTTCATTCATAGAATAGAATAGAATAGAATAGAATGCTTTAATTGTCATTGCACAGCTGAACAACGAAAGTTTAAGGTGCAATACCCCTTTAGTGGTGTTCAGGTCTTCATTCAGGTTCATTCATTCAGTTCAGGTCTTCGGCTCTGTTTTGGGTTTGAGTTTGGTGAGAAATGCAGTGCCATGCAGTTGCTATGTTTAACACTCATCCTCACACAAGGAGAAAGGAAAGAAAGAGGTGGAGTGTGGGTGGGGGAGTAAAGGTGGGGGGGGGGGTAGGTGGTGGAGAATTCCGCCTTCCTTGCAGATGCTGCTGCTGACATCAGTGTTGGCCTGGGTTTGTTTGGAGTTGGCCCGGATAGTGGCTCGTTGTTTAAGTTAACCTGAAGTGTTCACCTCTTTGATGGATGTCAGGGTGTGTGTGCATGTGTGTATGTGTGTGTAAGTGTGTGTGTGTGTGTATGTGTGTGTAAGTGTGTGAGTGTGTGTGTGTGTGTGTGAGTGTAAATGTGTCTATACACATGTGTCTGAGTATGTTTGTGTGTGCACATGGGTGTGTGCAGATATATAGTGTGAGTGAGTGTGTGTATGTGTGTGTGTGTGCATGGGTATATGTGTGAGTGTATGCAAGTGTGTGTGTGTGTGTGTGTGTGTGAGTGTGCATATGTGTGTGTATGTGTGTGTGGGTGAGTGTATGTGTGTATGTGTGCGTATGTTTGTGTGTGTGAGTGTGTGTGAGTGTGTATGTGTGTGTGTGTGTGTGTGTGTGTGTGTGTGTGTGTGTGTGTGTGTGTGTGTGTGTGTGTGTGTGTGTGTGTGTGTGTGTGTGTGTGTGTGTGTGTGTGTGTGTGTGTGTGTGTGTGTGTGTGTGTGTGTGTGTGTGTGTGTGTGTGTGAGTGTGTGTGAGTGTGTATGTGAGCGTGTGTGTGAGTGTGTGTGTATGCGTGTGTGTGTGTGTTTGTGTGTGTCTGTGTGAGTGTATATGTGTGAGTGTGTGTGTTTGAGCTGGAGACCCCTTGTGTGTCCTCCTCTGCCTCCCTGCTGTATTACTCCACATTGTTTTCTCCGGGTGCCTGTGAAAACAGCCCCACATGGCTGCGGGAATCCGCAAGCGGGCGACTGCCAGTCAGGAATGCACAGATGTCATCCTTTTCTCTTATTAAAAAATAATATTTACAGGAAAAGAGAGGCATAATAATGCCCCAGCACAAAGCATGACGTTCTGTAGTGACCTGGGGTTTTTCCTTTAAGGCAGAAGGTGAGAGGAATAGTCATTGGTACAGGTGTTGAACAAAAAAAAAATTGTTTTTATCTTGCCCCTACTTTGGGACTTAATGATATGCTGCATGTCGACAAAATGACTACTACTTTTTGTGAAACTAAAAGCATAGTGTTGTCTCTGCCGGTTACCCTAACCTGTTGTATGCAGTGTCTAAATCGTTGTTGATAACAGTGTCTTTTACATACCTAAATGTGAGAATCCCAAGGTCACTTAGGGAGGTACTGGGACACTGTGTGTGGCCGTTACCAGCCTTTAAAGCCTATCTGCCGCTATAACTCTCTAGACAGAATAGGAGCCCTCTCTTCCATGAGAAAAAAATCAGTCAAATAAAGTTTAGCTGATGGTAATTGAAACACTAGGCCAGATGTCGTTCTAGAATATTCCATACATGCTTGATTCAGATCTGCTGACTGAGAGGCCCAAGGCGTCGGATGTATGATTAATCTTGACAGCGCTAAATTGATAATTTTTTAATCATTCTCTGCATCTGTTGGCTTCCACAAGTTTGAAACCCTGGCTGACATTCAATGAACATCCGTTGTTTAATTCTACTTACTAAAGAATGCTTTTTTTTTACTACATTTTGGCATTTTTTTTCATAGATTGGCATGTTATTTTGAATGGTTTCTGAACCTGCCAAACTTGTCAGGTGAAGGTTGAAATGAACGCTCTAATTTTATTGTGAGCCAAAGTTAAGTGACAGATGTCGAGTGAATCCCAGTCCCTCTTTTTTGTGTTGAAACAAGTCGTTACACTTCCTCTTCGGAATTCCCATTTGGAATTCCAAATCCATAATTCAAAAGCCTTGTTCATTTTGGCAGACTCTGCAATTAGTGTGTTGCTCCTTAAACCACTGGGAAACTACTCATGGATGAGGGAGTGTGTGTGTGTGTGTGGGGGGGGGGGGGGGTTGTCATCTTGAAAGGCACCCCCCACCCCCCACCCCTACCACATAAAAGAAACACTTTAAATTTTTCTCTAGTCCAGCCTTAGCTTAGTCTGTGCTGATTATGGTGTAGATTACCTCACATACACTGTGCTGCTGATTGGATTTAAACAGGGAAGGCTACACCTTTCATGGAGAACTCTTTGTTGCTTACATAAAAATAAATATGTTATAGTAATTGCTGAAAATAAGAGGGCGATTTTATCCGTATGGATTTTCAGTCCTTTTCAGAAATGTTTTAGATAAGTAATCAAAAGTGATCAATGGGTCAGCCAGTCACGGGCTGGGTTTTAAAGTGCAGGGCATGGCCGCCTTACCCCTGGGCTATGCGCCCAAAACAAACCGTTTCAGCTGCGCAGGTACAGCTGTGTAAATGCATAGTATGCGAATATGTAAGCTGCATGAGTAAAAAAGGTCCGCTAGTAAAATAATTAATGCGATGTAGATTGTTGAAAATTGGTTCTGTGTCGGAACCCCTCGCCTGTGATAACACTGAGTGACCCGGTTAGCGAGCGAGAGTCCCAGGATCCTGGGATAGGCGTATGAGGCCCATGGGCTCGGAGGTGACACCTGCGACTGTAATCCTGCCCCCAAATTTTTCTGCAACAAAAACAACCAAAAACCAGAACTCTGACCTCTGCCTTCAAACAACAATGGAGCGCGGACACCTTTAGCGGGGCGTTCACAAAGACTCTCACACACACTCCTTTATGGAGGGCACTACAGTGTGCAAACAGCTCTCTACACCCAGATTAAGATATTATATTCCAAAAATATCTTTGCTCCTGAGCGTATGAAAGACACCTTTTCTCCCTGCGCAGGGGCAGATGTTGGCCTCGTGTGGGAGCGCGTATTTGTAGTTCTCCCTCTCTCCGCGCATATGACTGACTCTTCAGGAGCGTATGAAGAGAAGGGAGAATATCGCCTTTGTGTATTCTCGCTACTCTAAAAACACACCCATGTAATGCGATAATCTATGTCTGACCGTGATCATATCCTCATGATTCGCACACTGTTTTGTTTTGAACTGCGGAGTTTCACACCTCTGTTTTCACCATTTTTCAGTTTGAAACATGAATAGAAGGCCTCAATTGGTTTTAATTGGCCACTAACTATTGGGGTGTTCCTTGGGTAGGTACATTAGTTTTGGGGATGGGTTGACAGTGTCCACAGTCAAATAAAGCAGGAGGAACTCGCAAACGTTGAATTGTAAGTTCTCATGGGGGATCCTGAACCCTCCTCCCACAGACCGCCTCCATTTTGCACACTGGAAAGCTTACATCATCATGGAAATCGTACTGCATCGCCATAACTACAGCGTCAATATTTCATGACTACTAAAATGTACTAAAACTTGTGTTAGACAGTGGAATATTTTCTTTTTTATCA
This sequence comes from Albula glossodonta, assembly GCA_019788955.1. Classification (NCBI taxonomy): domain Eukaryota; kingdom Metazoa; phylum Chordata; class Actinopteri; order Albuliformes; family Albulidae; genus Albula; species Albula glossodonta. Next base: position 1,473,738 of record JAFBMS010000094.1, read on the forward strand.
TTTCCCAAAGTTGCACTTTGTGGAGATGCCACGTCTTATGAAGGATGCTGACAATGTGGGATAACAGGTTAGGCCATCGTTGTGTAATCTGAACGTATCCTCACACTCTGCGTTTTCGCCCATTAGAGGGCTGACGATATTAAAGGCCTTTCGGCTTTAATGTGGCAGATGTGAGTTCTCAGGGCCCTGTTGTGTTTTATTTTTCTGGCTTTGGTTAACCTGAGGTTGGCGGAGGGTCTAGTCTGGTAAGTTTTGCGCTGACGAGGGGTGAACCTCGGACAGACGGACACGGACGCCAACAGGAAACAGCACAGACATCAAAGGTGGTTTTGATCAGGGAAGAAAGGGAGGGTTTTTTAAATAGCAGAAAGAGAGGTGGCCAAAAACACTCCCAGGAAGACAGGAGGGATCTATCAGTTAGCTGGCCCAGGGCGGATGCACTGACAGATCCAGGAAAGATGCTACACTAGCGACATAATGTGCTGCTTATGTCACAATGCTTTCCATCAGAATTCCAGATGGGGTGAACAATGTTTTCATAGAATTCTGTGAGCTGACCTCAAAAATCCACTGTTTCATTTCTCTGGCTGAAAACTATTTTGGGTTGAGTTGTCAACATCCAGTGATTTATCATGTCAGAATTCAATTGTATTAAACCAAAACCCACACTCCCCCCCACCTCCCCCAAGTCAAAAATACCAAAGACTGGGGCCTGTAATTAAGAGAAGAAACTCTCAATTTGTAGAAACAAGTCATTTGATTGACAGACAGGTGTAGCTCCACCTTTTCTTTTTGTTGTGTAGCCAGGCGCTACTGTTCACCTCTCTTCCTTTTCCTGCTCTTTCCCACGTCTCCTCCGTGGTGGCGTGACGGCGTCAGGTACATTTTTGCAGCGTGTCAGTTATTTCCCTTGTGATGACGTACGTGCGAATGGAAGGGAAGGTGTGCAAAGTGGCTCTTTGATGGACGCCCATTGTTCCCTTTCTCCCCCTCCCCTCCATGTCGTGTGGGTCCCTGAGTGAGGGGCTGAAGTCTCTTGTGTTGCCACTCTCTCAGGCACTTTCTACCTGCATCAACGTGCCTGGCTTGCTGGCTGCCCACTTTGATGTATTTGGGTGGAAGCACCTATCTGGGGAGCAGGGAGGGGGGTTTCTAAAACCTGTCAGCACCTCATTGACCCAGCTGGTATTGAGTGGGACCAAACCACTAAGGCCCAGAGATAGGGGAGGTTATGATCCCCTCCATCGTTTCCCTCACACTGATTGGTTAACCTAGCTTCCCAGAAGATTTCCCACAATCCCTCTCTGATGAACTTCAGTTACTGTGACATCACTCTCATTCCTCCTGCAGTTCTACTATCTGGCTTCTGTAAGGGTTGCTATAGAGACTGATCTTGGACAATATGAAATTTAATTGATCCTATCATGGCTTTTCTCCAAGGTGCCATCACTGGTTTAACTGATAACATATGAGTTCGTAACTATGGACCCGACATAACCCTATCTCAATTGTGGCATAATAACACCAAGCATTGTAGATGTGCCTTTGCTAATAAACCAATGGCCAGCTACTAACTCTGACTAATCACAATCTCATGTAGGCAGGAATCCTTTTGAAGCAGCAATCCGGAGCCTAAATATTCTCTCATGGCACCTGTGAAATAAATACAGACACATAAAGGCATACTTTTCTGGCCCAACCAATTCCACCCTCGTAAAACTCGAGGGCACGAATGTGCATGCAGGCAGCTTTGGCCAGTAAATCAGTGTATGTCTGGAGTCCCGACAAGGCCTTGCTTTGTCAGGCACTGGCAGTATGCAACAGTAAGTGGTATCTCAAGACAATTATTTGAATTTGAGAAAGGCCCTCCTGCTATCTTCCCAACCAAAACAAAAAATAATAAAGATGAATAATTAATGTCATAAAAGGAGTCCCATGAATCTTCCGATGTGAAAACGCTCTGAGGTTCCTCACTCGACCCTGAAGAAGGTGGGGGAGGGGGAGGGGGAGGGGGGCTGCACTGTCAGATCCATGCATGCGTGAGGATGGCGTGATGGTGGGGGGTGGGGCAACCGCTGTGACCAAGTCAGCCGTTCCCTGCAGTCCATGGGCATCTGGGCCGCACGTGCCCAGGGCCAAACGTTGCTTTTATTAGCACCCACAGAATGGCAGAGGACTCGCAGGCTAAAGGTAGCTAGCTTTTATAAGCGCCCAGAGAATGGCAGAGGACTCGCAGGCTAAAGGTAGCTAGTGCGCAAGAATGCCAAAGCTAAATAACTCCCCCCCCCCCTTTCAAACAGGCAGAATAGGAGGATGAGAGAGACAGCACCCTGGTCCAAATACAGAAACTGCAGTTACGTTTTTACAGGTAGAATAGATGCTGAGGGACGGCTTCAGAGATATGGATTAAACTTGGTCCGAGACTAAAAGGCAATTTCAATGCAAATCTCATCTGTTTTTGAGTCTCAATAATGTTTTTAGTCTGGGACTAGGCTTAATCTCTGTCTGGGAAACTGGTCTTTAATGTTTACAGCTGAAAGACAATAGTCAGGGCTCAACCGACCGACAGTCTCCCTTCAACGGTCACCTGACTCAGCCTGATGTTTTTCAGCGATGCATCACATCCTGTAGTCTGACAGCAAGCGTTGCACAATTATCCAAAACCGCATGTTTCAGTGAAAGTGTGTTTTTTGGCTGTAAAACGTCAATTTTCAGACTTCCTCCTGAAACAATTTCCCTCATGCCAGGACGTGCTTCCTCGCAGATATCTTGGATGTGACGTTGCTATCCTGCTTGTAAAGTTGCCAAGCAAATGAGCGGTGTGTTTCTTTTCCAGCGAGCACTGAAACCTTACATCACCTTTCTCTGCTTCCACTTTCTGAGTACTGTATGTCTTCTGGTAAGAGGTGGATGTTTGGCTGGAATGGGCCATTGACTTAAAAATAACCCACTTCACAGTTTGGTACGTTATTTTTAGGAATCAATCAAAGCCCCAGACGGTATCTGTGAAGGCTAGAGCTAAGTAATTAGATATTAACTTGTTTTTATCCATGTTTTTTTTTTTTTTTTTACCTAATGTTTTGATCTCACCGACTGCTTCAACCACAGGTCCCCAGCTTGCTTTCCTGGAGACAGGGGCCATACATCCCTCCTGTATAGGGTGTTTTTGCTCTTAAACACTGATCTACGCACTTGTCTTCGGACTGGAAGTCGCACTGGCTAAGAAAGTCTGCTAAATTAATACCTGTAAAGTAATGTAATGAGAGTGTAGCACCTTAGCTCTTTAATGAGTTGAAGTTAAGGACAGATGCTGATTGGTTCAGGGCTTGCGTTGAGTGGGGCCGTGTAGTTTATGATTCCTCCAGCGCTTTATCTGCGCGTGGTCAAACAGAGGCAGGAACAAGGCTTCGGTGTGTTTGTTTTTTATCACTGGACTGACAGACATGTACCATATGCTGCCTTCAGTCAGAATCAGATGCTTGCGTGTCACTAATGAGCCCCCCCCCCCAGGAGAAGGCAGATCACAGACCCCGTCAGAGCGGCTCTGTCCTTGGGAACTGGTCCCCGTGCCATGACGACTGGGACATTAAAACCCCTGCTTGCCTTTCCAAAACAAGCTTTTAAATGAAATAAAAACCCCTAGTCACTGTTCTGACTGCATCTGGGCAGTTTGTGTGCAGTTGCTGAGTTGTTGAGTATGTTTTCAAAGTTTGTGACAGTTTGTGTGTGCGTGTGTGTGTGTTTTTTTTTGCCCGTTTGTTTGTTTAGTTTAGTGTTTATGGCTCTGTTCCGTGCCAAATGGTGCAGTGAATGCTGGGTTTGTCAACATGAAATGCACATCCCTGAGCCTGTACGTCCTGTCAATCAAAGGCCACAGTCATACCTGAGGTTTAAATGACTGCCCAATGCCAATTCAGAACCGGACGGGCCCCTCCTCTGAGCTGGGTTCTGCTCCAGGGTTCTTCTTTTTACTCAGGGCAGGGGGGCAGTGACAGGGGTCTCAGGTCTCAGGCCAGGGATCTATATAAAGCTGTTTGGTGACGGTGTTCTCGTTAAAAGCACCGCACAATTTTAACTCAATCAAAAATCAGACTGTTTCAGGATGTTTCTCACACTGTTCTGCATAAAGCAAGAGGTAGCCCAGATGTGAATGTTTCGAGTTTGTATTACATTTACATTTTAGTCACTGGGCAAGTGCTTTTAATTCAAGGCAATGTACAGTGAAAGTTTGTGTCAGATATGGGAAGGGAAGAAATAAATCATGTGACCAGCACTATTGTACTGAGTGTGAGAAATAACCATGATGCTCCTTGTTTCGTATCTTACATTATCCGGTCTGCTTCCCATTTGGGCTTCTCTTCTGCAAGTACAAATTGGCTGAAATAAAAATAACATTTCCATAATTTCATTCTGTCTAGGGAGAATAGAGTGAAAAAAAATAAGCTTTAGTTTCTTCATGGCATATTTATTTGTCATATTTCATTTGGGGAATTTCTTTTTTTTTTCTTTTTTTTTGATGTTTCCCGGACCAGTGCACAAATTAAAGACCTAAAAGCGTTTCGGCGTGAGGTCTGTCTTCTTTTGAAATGGCTTCCAGGGTGCCAAATAATGTATGAAAGGGACCTTGTGGGGGGTGGGGGGGGGGGTTCAGACAGGGCAAATGAGGCAGTTGCAGGGAAGCCGGGTAAAGGGGGGGGGGGATGAGTGGGTCACATGGGGGCCCCGCTCTTACATAACCCAGGGGTCCCCAATTTAAACGGTCATTAAGAAGTGGAGACATCCTCACTCAGAGCATGACGATGGGGTTGTTACCGAACACCCCCCCACCCCCACTGACCCCAGACGCACAGGAGCCTATTGTCCACCCTCTGCTGGGGCCCGTTGACCAGACCAGGGGCCGATTTGTTTGACATAATGGGGCCCTTTTATGGACCTCGAGGGGCCGTGTAAAACTTGTGGACCTTCAGTGCGTCTTTGGTGCTCTCCCTGCTTTATGGCATATGACTTCACCAAAGATTCTGTAGGTGAACCAGAAAAAAAAAACTCCACTTTTGATGCTGAAAAATTCTTTTTACAAGAGAGGGCTGAGCGTCTGATTGGTCGATTAGTCTGTAGAATCTGTGACTTGTAGAATCTCCTCCCCTTTTGTCTCTCACGGTTACAAAACCATTCCAGAAGTAGGCCACGACCGTTCCCAAACATGCTGGATTGATCATCTAACGGTCTCAGCAGAGTACCCTGCTCTGGGCAGTTTTAAGGTCCTCGGCTTTAAGTTAGCCATTGATGACAAACAGAGTCAAAGCCCCTTCCCGGCCCTGAATGCTCAGGCTAATCCTGACCCTGTTATGACCCTGCCACCTATACTGTTTAAAATCCTTGTCGTGCATTGCTGTCAGTTAAACGTGACCTAACACCCTGTATACAATATTTGAGAATATGAGCTCAAAGTTTACTGCACCACAATGAAAGCTGATCCACCCTGCACCAGGGTAATCCAAGCCAAACCGTGGGTTGAAAACCACCACTGCGGCCAACTGTGTCTCATCAAGTGGCCACTAAATAAGCTTCAGCCTTTGTAACATTAACAAAAAAGACTGCGGTAACTTTGCATTGTGAACACAGAGCGTAAGGGTTTGTTTTTCTAGCACTCACAAAGCCAAGCTAGCTTACGTACTTGAGGGATTTGTCACCCAGAATGTTCCGTTTGTATTAAAAAAAAACCCTGTCCAACAAAAGATAATAAATTTGTGCAAGATTTTCGCAAAGATACGCTCTTCAATCTGTGAGTGTTTTGGCAAAGATCAACTGATATCGTAGCATATGACCTTGGAAGCAAACAGCGTGTCAAGTAAGCGTATACATTCACGGAAAAAAAGTAGAGCACTGTCAAAGTTCGCCATCGCAGTTCATCTCAGTGTTGTGTTTAAACCATGCGGTTTCACAGCCTCATTATGGAACCTGAGGAAGTATAGGCCTTTTTGCAGTGCCCTGCTGCGCTACTTTGCATTTAAAAAGTGCAGCTAGAACTGCGTCAAGCCTGGTTTTGAACACTCCCAAGAGTCTCTGTTTCCGACACGAATCCTGTCCGTCTGTTCCAATGCGCACATGCATTAACAACTCTCACTGTAGAAAATAAAGTACTTCTTTAACCAACGATGTGAAATTTAACTTTAACTCAGCTCTGCGTTTTCTTCCCCTCTTGTTCCACAGACAGAACTCAGATTGAACTCTACTTATACTTATTTCCAGGAGCGGAGCTCGATCCCCTGGGTTTTGCTTTCTTATCACTGTGTGAACGTTTCTTCCCAAAAAAAAAAAAAACACCCAATTATTTTCCAGGTGTCTGAGGTATGAGTGTCCTTGAGAGAATGAGTGCTGTCAGCAGCTCAGTTGGAGAGGACCCATCATTTTTTGGGAGAGTCTCCACCTCCAAGATTCGGAACCTGTCCCAAAAATATCTCCACCCCCCCCAACTAGATTCAGCCCTGACCTTTAGCCCTGTAGCCCACCCCCCCCCCCCCCCCCCCCCCCCCCCCCATCTCCCAAACTCCTCACTCCTCACCCCTATCTCTCCCTGTGCGTTCTGCGTTGTGTTTGGGTGACAAACAGCGTTAACAACGTCCGGCTATAAACAGGAAGTCCTGCCAGGTGCAGAGCGCCCATGAAGTCTCCTGGGAGAAGGCGCAAACAGGTAAAAAAAAAAATTAAATGGCCCAAAAGTGGAGTGATACAAACCAGGGCACAACAACCCCAGAACCCCAGAACACCCGCCTCCCCCCACATCTTGGGTAACAGTGCTTTTAGGAGGGTTTTTTTTCCTCTCCAAATACCAGGGTTTATTTACTTACTGCCTGGACTCTGCCTGCATCTGGACATTAGCAACAGCAACCTGAAACCAACAGGAAATGCCCTGTGACACTTCAAACTTTATTAATATTGTAATAATAGCAATAATACACTTTTGTTGTTGCTGCCTTTCAGGTCACCAAAGGTCACCTCACAGAGATAAAAAAAAAATACAAGAACAAAGAAAAGAACAATAAAATCAATACGTCAGAAGCTTAATCCTCGATATTAAACATGATGACAAAAAAATATCCTCTGTAGAACCTTTTTTAATATGTATGTATCCATACATTTTTATGATTATCTAAAGTGAGAGGTGTCGATGTCGGCTTGTGTTATGATGAAAATGGAACTGTTGCTGCAAACTGCATAACCCATTGAACAAAGCAACCAACACAAATACAGTTAATACGGCCACACACAGAACTGGGTTAGGTAAACATGGTTCACAGCGCCATGCTTGACGGAAAGTTAACGGTCAACCTTCCCTCCTCCCCCCCCCCCCCCCCCCCCCCCCCCCCCCCAACCCCATTGCGTGCCCACTTCCTGTCTGGCCCCCCAAGTCCGCTTACTGGAAATCTTGCCATTTTCCAGTGATGTGAATCAAAAAACAAACACGTCAGGAAAAGGTGATCATGATACATGCGATCGAACAATGCTTTTGGTCATAACAAAACGAGACTGAATCAGAGGAAGGCGCGCTTTCTGAAGCTGTTTATCAGAAGAGTCATTACATTATATTTCAGAAATTCAGCACGCTCCCTTATCTAGAGCAAGTTACTAAAGCTTACAGTCTTGCACACTGTCCATTCATTCAACTGGATATTTAATGAAGCTAATCAGATGACAGAGCCTGCTTACTGGTACAGTGCCTGTACCTGATCTGGGAATAGAACCTGCAACCCCTCAGTTACAAGCACAGCTCTCTGATATACATTCCATACATTGGCATGCCAATCAGTACAGTCGCCCTGCGAGACACACTCGTTACCCAAGAATTTTACTGTAGGCCTCATAGAGAAAGTAAAGAATGAAAATGGAGCGAAAAAAAATGGAACAGAGCTCTCGGGTTCCAGGCTGTCCTGGTGAAGCGATGCTGGAGCATTCTGCAGTCATGACTGGGTTATTGACAATGTGTCGGTGTTTGCTGTTTTGAGCTTCCAGGAGAGCCAGGAACACAAGGCTTCACAAACCTGGGGCTTCTCTTCCCCTCCCGCTGAAATCTGGCCGTGCCGACACCGACTGCAGCTGTGTCAGCACGACAGACAGGGAGGAGGAGGAGGAGGAGGAGGAGAATAAAAAAGAAAGAGAAAAGCTAAGGATGAAAGGAGGGATGAGAAGGAGATAAGGGGTGCAGAGGGAAGAGGAAATGCGAGGTTCGGCGGGTGGGCCGGCGGGCGGGCGGGGTGTGTGTGTTTGTGTTGGCCAAGCTCATCTTCTCATAACCCATTCCTCCTTTCCCCTGAGGCCTTGAGGACAGGGAGGGGTCTGTGCAAGAGGATGAGGGGGTTAGAGATGTGTGTGTGTGTGTGTGTGGTGGTGGGGGGGGCATGGGGGTGCCCAGCTGCATGAGTATTTCAATCTAAATTTTTGTGAGGCACTGATTCATGATATTCAATAGAATATACTGTGCATTTATACAATGGCACCGACTGCCTATGTTAACAGTACTGAATATACTGTACATTTATATGGGAGTGAGGGATTGCATATGTGCAAGATAGTCAACATTTGGCCAATTCAAAACCATCCTCTGCTGATAAAGTTCCCCAGGGTTGGAATTCTGAGTGCATTGTGACATAAGCAGCACCTCAGCCAATAGGAGACAGGTCTATGGTTGGAGCAGGAATTCAGTTGTTTGCAATACTCATACAACATGAAAGAGAACTCACCAACAGCAAACGTACTTATACAACATTTTGTATAAGCACCAGTGTGCATAGTATTAAAAATAAGGTATTTTAATACACCATAACAATCAATGCATCAGTCACCCCTAGTATATAAAATGTTGTACATCTATATGTAGTTTAGGGGGGCATTAGACTCAACCCCCACCTGAACCCAGACCAGGGGGAAGTAGGGGTGGGGGCTTTAAATCCCTCAGTGAGGAGTTGGGGGGGGGGGGTGTATCCTGTACCCAGGAACAGAGGGCTTACAGGTCACCTCATTTTTTTATTGGTCTGTTTAGGAGGGGGGTCCCCTGCTGTTTCCACGTCTCCACCACAGTGAACTCCACGTCCAGCCTGAGGCTCAGGTCAGCCTGCCCAGCACACTGGATAAGGCCCATCTAACACTGCCGTTTTGGTGTTCGTCAAGAACAAATCACTGCCATGAAGGGCATAAAATGCATGATGACTACAGCAGGCAGTTCGGCTTGTCTAGACTCATCATTTACCTTCAGTTTAGTGCAACAGTAGTCATCATTGACCATGGGGAGTTACAGCGATGTATTGTTTTTAGTGTCAGTTTAATATACCACCACTATTTAATACCCAACCAGCCAGGGGTTAAATGTGTGACGAACTGTACTAACTGAGAAATTAAGTGCACAGTGACAAAATCCATTACATTCCGGTAAGTCTTCAGAACCAGGACTATCTACCCCCCTGTATAGAGAGCATCTATCACTGAATCAAGGCTGGACTTGAACACTCCAAGGGTCTTTGACTTTGTCACATGACCTGGTAAGCCGTTCCAAGCATTGACAACTCTCAAAATAGTTTTCAACCAGAGAAATGAAACAGTGAATGTTTGAGGTCAGCTCACAGAACTCTATGAAAACACAGTTCTGTTCTCTGGTGATAAAGTTCACCCCATCTGGAATTCTGATGGAGAGCATTGTGACATAAGCAGTTCATGAGCCAATAGGAGACAGGCTGTGGTGGGAAAGGGAATTCAGTGGGTGGACCTTCACTTGTTGAACAAGATGGAAGAGAAATCAACTCCAACAAACAAACAATGCATACTAACGCTTCAATTTGACAGATGTACCCTATTTTCAGTGTGATCCCCTGCTTAGTCCCAGCATGCCTTGCTGTGGAGGACACCCCATGGCCCTTAGATCCTGACCTAAACATTAACCTCCTAAATCATGTTATCAACAGCAGCTAGCAGTATCTCAGACCCCTCCCTTATCTATGCATGCATTAGCAACTTAGTATGTATTCTAAAACTTACTATGTGAGAGAATATGGGAATATGTTAGTGTGTGCACACTGGGATGTACATTGGTTTTTATGCATATTAATAACTAATATTAATAATTTATGTGTGTGTGTTGGTGTGTAAATGTATGTGATTGTGTGTGTGGATCGGTAAGGGTAACAGTGTGCTCTTGCGCCCGTGCATGTACTAGTCAGTAGGTATGCGCTGTTTTCTGGTGCAGATTTAAATGTCAGGAGTCCAGATTTAAATCTCCCACTGTGCGCTACATTAGTGTGTGAAGCGCCTCGCTGTGGTTCGCCTGGTAGGATATTTCAGCTATATGGCAATTTCTGTGGTTCTCCTGCCAGCAGACCAATATGTCAACAAAACAACTGAACAATTAAGCCAAAGAATAAGTAAATAAATGCACAACTATACAAACAAAACCGCACACACAAAACAGCTGCATGGCTACTTAAAATACTATGACACAAATCCATCAGCAAAACAAATATAAAATAATAACTACAGATCAAAACATCTACACAAAAAAACCTACAAATGCATGTACACACACACAACTACACAGCCTTATGAGCAAAACAGCTACAGCTGCAGAGCAAAAAGAAAATAAATTAAAAAATTTTGTGAGCCACCTTTCAATAATACATTTAAAAAAAAATATTACATGCTAACTGATATGTAAATTGCTGGGGCTTATTTGGAACGGGCAAAAAGGTCTATCAAACAGAGATGTCTTTGGTTTTTAATTATTTTTGGAGTGGGTAAACTGCCCAGAGAGTACATATCTCTAACATGCCTGTTATTAATTTCATACACAGCACTGAAATCAGGAATGGGGCAGATTTCTCCATGTGTTAAGTCTGTACTTCCAAAAATCGCCGCACCACTTTACGTGTCAAACAGACACCCTGAACGAGAATATAACCGAAAATGTATGATATTTTATGATATGCAGAGTAATTGAAGAAAAAAAGAATGTCTGAATTTCATTTAATATCTTTCAGGGTAATGTGCACAACAACAACAACAACAAAACTAACATAAACACACAGATGAAATGGTCTATATTTTTCTTAGCATGTCAGGAAATCATGCAAGTCAGCACAACCCCTGGACACTGGACATTGCAGTGTTTACATTATACATGGTATTTAGAACCGACTGCCAGCTTTGCTGTAGGAGATCTGAAATAACCACCATTAATAAAGGATAGCGGTGCTATAGAGGCCACATCCTTTCTTCTTCAGTTGCCACTTTCTCTCTCTCTCTCTCTCTTGCTCTTTCTCTCTGTTCCCAGCATGCCTGTCACAGTGCATATTTTAATGCAGAAACAAATCTGAGATAATCAGTTCTTTCTATTCAGAGGCTCTGAAACAGATTTCCTTCCACACCAAAGGGCCCCAGATTTTCACTGGGCTCCGATGAAAAACAGGACGGAGTCGCACTCCTTCACAGTCAAACGAGGCTGCCCCCCCTCCCGAGTGATCACTCGGATTAGGAGAGTTTGATTTCTGAAGAGTCTGTTTCTGTCCCACTAGCTTAGAAATCCACTCGTTTTTCTCAAGTGCCAGACACTGTGTACTTCTTAAAGATGACCATCCATGACACACGATGAGACGATGGCCCTGATGGCGACACGAGTAGACAGGTGACATTCAGCCACTGGATCTCGGTGCTTTATGGCACCCACGGGCCACCGTAGCTGTGCAGATGCAACTATTGCAGGATGGCCTCTATTTTTATTGCAAAAAGCCTTTGAATAAATCATAATGCAAGAGAGGCCACCACCCAGTGCTTCCACCATGCAAACGTGGACTGTAGCGTCATTAAAGTCTGCTTCACCAGCATGCCAAACAAACGCAAACAGTGGTACAATGGGGAGGAAGCTGGGCTTGTGACTCAGAGGTTGCAAGCTTGATCCTAAGGCAGGGCATAGTCGATCCCTTGAACAATCTACATCACCGCCATTACATCAGTAATTATTCAGCTGTACGAATGACAAATATGTAAAACTGTGTCCCTCTGGATGAGAGCCTATGTCTGCTAAATGCCTTAGGTATAATACAAATGTAATACAGTGAATGTTCTGAGCACCAAAAAAAAAACTGTTAGTTGTTAGTTATCTCCTTGGCCTAATTTACCCTCCCTTTGAAACGCCCAGTTCAAAGCAAACAAGTAGTCGACGTCCTGTATGTATTAACAGTTCCAATGTTTTCTCAGGCTGATACTATTTTTCCGTCGCAGATAGGAGATTCTATCCACACTGGGCCTACTTGCTAATCCCAGATATAAAGTGAGAAGGTTCGGTTTATCCACACCGAGGATCAAAAGCAAACAATCTTGAGTGCAGGGAGGATCACAAAGTGAAAGTAATTTAAAATTGTACCATAGGGCACAGAGTTTTTCTTCTCTAACAATAATTATATTTCTCTTGTGCTGGCCAAACTGATGATCAAAGTGTCAATAAACACATCCTTCCAATATAAATTACATCAACGTGAGATTGTTTCCTTTCCAGAAAGGAACACATTTTTTTTCCGGCTTTTCTTCAGTCAATTAAAAAAAAATCTCATTAATAAGCAACCAAAAAGGGCTCCTTTTTTATGCATGCTTCCAAATTTGTTCAGAGAACCAAAGCTGACCAGCTGTTATTACATCTTTTGATGCATAACTCAGTACTCATTTGGTCTAAGACTCAAACTCCATACTCAAGTGTGACGAATTCTAGAGAGGGTGCCTCGGGCTTGAGGACCCCCGGGGCCTTCCTGTCTCTTGTCCCGAGTCTCAGTCAGTCTCGTGTCCATACCTCCGCCCGCCTCCCCGGTTAACAGCCGCCAAAATCTCGTAATCATCCATGGCCTCGGCCCCCCCCCCCCACACCAAAAACGTGGAGAACAATACTGGTCTGTCCATTCTTCCTCCCCCATGCTGTTGTTTCAGAGCCAGACAAAGAACGCGTTTGTGCGAAGCGTCAAGAGCTCCGTTGTCCTCGGCCCAACTGTGTCGTCAGTCTCCCAGGGTGCACTGCAGCAGTTCGCTCCTCGCGCCCTCGACACGAATCGGCTGAACAGTGACCCACCTGCACACCTGATCTCATTCTCACGTTCAGGTGAGAAATCAGCCAGGTTTCTGAAAAAAGAATTTGTAAAATAAAAAAAAAATGCACAATACAGTAGCCCCATTAGGACCAATCTCATGACAGGAAAAATACACCCTCAGCCCAGCAGCTAAATTGTATGAGCTGTCAATTGGGAATTTTTTGGTGTGGGAGAGTCTTTTGGAGACAGAATAATCTACTGTCGCAATGCTATTTCGGGGGAAAGAATGTGTCTGGGGTTTTTTTGTTCCCGGGTGCTGTTCAGCGTGTGACTGCAAACATCGAGCGGCGCTGAAACGTGCCGTTTGGCCTTTCTGGCTACAACGTTTCTCCTGTTTTACGGCGGGTGCAGGACGGCGCGGCGGCAGCTGTGTGGAGTCTCCTCTCGTTCTGCTGTGTTAAATCCTGCCGGAGTGACTCACGGCCCGGCACGTCCAGTCCAATAAAACACGCTCGTAACTCTGCCGCTCTGCCAGATGCGCCCAAGACCACTCTTTCTGCTTGTTCAGGCCGAGTAAATTCTGCTAAGCACCGTTACACCGCCCTCTCTCACCAAAAACACACACGCATGCACCAGCACGGACAAACTCTTTTGACCTCTGTCTCTTGTCTGGAAAATGTCCTTCTTTCATTTACACAAGCCCTTACCTCTTTTCTGATATTCCTCTCTCTCTCTCTCTCTCTCTCACACCCGCACAAACTCTTTTGACCTCTGTCTGTTTTTAAAAATGTCCTCCTTTCAGTGCACAAGTCTTACCTCTTCTCTTTCAGTACCTCCTTCTTTTTCAATGTAACTCTCACATATACAAACTCCTGCAGAAAAACTGTCCTGTGTATATCAGAACTTTCCATCCATCTTTCCCACACTGCTGCTCCTTCCCTCCCTCTCCTCCTGCTCTTTCTCTCATTCTTTCTCACAGTACAAATGATCAGTGTTAATTAGAAGTTTATTTGAGTTTAAAATCCATCACCCCCATAACACTTATGTCAGAGTAATATGTACTCTATCATCGTTAATTTAACATAAAGCTATTTATTATGCTCTCTCTTGCTCTCTTTATTTTTTTTTTTTGCTGATTTATGGTTGTGTGGTTTTGTTCTCTGCTCAGAATGACTCTGTGTGGTTAGGGTCAGAACAGGAGGATTCCTGTTAAAGCACTGTGAGGAACGGTAGCTCCTGAATGCTCAGGTTGTAGCGATTGTGCTATTGATATTAGCTCATCGGCTCACGGCACACCAGGGACGGATCCCCTGCAGTGAATTTGCGCAGAAGTGTTACCAGTGGCCCCAGACCCACCATGGCCTGGCAGAGAGAGGGAAAGAGGCGCTGTGAACACTGCCATTTTACCATTGAGCAAACCTACTTAACCTAAATTTCTCCACAACATATCCAGATGTAACAGTCAGCTTTATGTAAAGATGTAAGCTGGGCAAATCGCTGCGCTATGTGCAACAGCATCTCCTGAGCAAAGGAATAAAGCGGCATGGTAGGACCATATTTTTAAACCAAATTAGAGATGGACCAGCTTTCCAAAAATGAATACTGGGTTAGAGGGACTGTCTTTCCAGAGGAGAAAATAAGGGTGGAAGTGCAGTGCTGAGATTTCCTGCACAGGGAGCAGGCTGGGGGGTGGGGGTCGCAGGGTTTTGATGCGATGTTAGAGTGTTGCACTGGAGCCTGATGCGATTCTGCTCCGTCACCGTAAACCTGTCCCATCGCATCCTCCTCTGCAGTGATTCACACTGCCCCCGCACACGCTCCGGCTCCAGGCTGCGCCGAACGCCCAGGGCTGAGTGCACAAATACGGCACAGACTGAGAAAGCCTAAACATGCGCACACACTCAGACACTAACACACACTCACACACCCAGACACTAACACACACACATACACATACATACATACACACAAACACTCAGACACTAACACACACTCAGACACTGACACACACACAGACACACACACACTCAGACACTAACACACACACACACTCAGACACACACACTCAGACACTAACACACACTCACACACACTCAGACACTGACACACACATACTATAATACAGGCTAAACACACAGAGTCAACCACACACACACTATAATACAGGTCAAACACACAGAGTCAAACACACACACTATAATACAGGCCAAACACACAGAGTCAAACACACACACACACTCAGACACTATAATACAGGCTAAACACAAACACACTCAGACACTATAATACAGGCCAAACACACAGAGTCAAACACACACACACTATAATACAAGCCAAACACACAGAGTCAAACACACACACACTCAGACACTATAATACAGGTCAAACACACACACACACACACAAACTCACACACTATAGTACAGGCCAAACGCACAGAGTGAAACACACACACACACACACACACACACACACACACACACACACACACACACACTATAGTACAGGCTAAACACAGAGTCAAACACACAAACACTTACAGCATAGGCCTGAGTCATACACACACACACACAGCACACAGTCACGTAAAACTTCCATATTTTTTCCTATGTATTTGGATCAGCTACTTTTGAAAAGATTGATTCCTTGCAATGAAGAGAAAGAAAATGAAAATTATAGAAATTTTAAAGGAAGAAATCCTATTCGGAGCTGTGAGTCCAGAAGAACCCTTTTACTGAAACTCCTCCACAGCACAAGGGACATGGTCAGTAATATGGGCAAGCAGGGGAAAAGACCCCTAGAAAATGTGGGGTCAGTACCTCCTCACCTCTCTGTGCAAGAGTAGAACTGGTCTTTGGGTAGAAAAGGTAACCATAGTAACTGAAGGCCACCATGCGAAATCCCTGGCGGAGCTACAGCTGTTACACCTGGGAATCACTGTTACCATGGTTACACCTGGACAACACCCTCAAGGGCAAGCTGGCAATATTTCAGGACTCTGCATCGACGGAACTAAAGAGACCTGGGGTTAACTGTTACTCACTCTCTCTAGGACCAGCAACGTCCACGGAGAAACCCTTCTGACGAACCTGTATTAATCAAATTTAACACTCAACCGACCCAATTAGCGTTCACGCCGCGTGACTGCAATTACGGCGAATCCATAGCAGGTTATGGATGGTGGATGGAACCGTTAGTACTGTATCTGACCTCGAGCCCAGCTCCGTAACTGCCAGAATCCAAGATTTCAAGTCATTACGGCCCACATTTTGGGGTAGGATAAAGAGATTCCAGCACTGGGCCTTTCTCACATAAATATGGCTAATGCACTTCAGATATAAATATTTTATTAGCTGCCACAATAGTTGTACATTCTTTTGACAGTATTTGGAGGAGCTGAAATCCCCGCTCTTGCACTTTTTGAATCCCCAGGCAAAATTCTGATGACACGTTCCGTTGAAAATCAGTTAATTCGTCCAGCAGTCTCCGAGTTGGGCTCACACGGAAAAAGCGACGGCTTCTCCTCGCTTACTGGCTTTCTGAACATCGGTAAGATGGAATATTCGTCTCTGCTCTTGTAAAACACATTTTCCAGACAGGATTATAACTGTGCGCTGTCTGTGTAAACCTTCATAAAATGTATCGTTAACAGGCTTGTGAATCTCATCCTGCCCCAGTAAAGCGAGTTTAGAGTAGTTGCCTAAAATAGGACAGTATCTCTCTTCTTTCCTTTTCACTTTTGGGGATCGCGCCCTGTGGTAGGTTCTCATTATCAGCGATATCCGGCCGTCCCGTGTTCCGTTTATAGCCCCGAGGCCGCGGCGCTTCCCTTGATGTGGGCTAGCGGAGCCGCCACGGAGCTCCCCGTCACCAAACGGGGCAAACTGAACAAAGTCCTCAAGGGCGGGGACCCGTTCAGACTGAGCTGCCGGGACACGACCCGATTAAAGACGCTTTATTGAAAGCTCATGGTAAGGAAAGAGGAAAAAAAAAACTATTAGCCATAGGAGTAATTACAAACCGTAAATGCACAGCTAACGTACCCCCGAAAATACTTCCACTGAGTTTGGTTACTCAATGCAGAGCTATGCTGTTTTTAAAGTAGGTTAAAGTGAGACATGTATAGACTATTGATGCAATATACTGTATTTACGCACAGGGTGAATTTATACATGTAGCACATTCCGGCCAGGCAACATAAAACAGGTGGGACATGTTGATGTTGATGCATGAAGAAATCAGTTGGTCACCATCCTGCCATTCGAACTTGGATTCAGCACACTGTTGGCAAAGTTGTTCATAATTGATAATGAGTTCCTTACAAGGTAGCGAGGTAGGGGCGGACGACAACACTCCACAGAAAATCAGGAGTCCTGGCTACACTGATAGCTAAATCACACCTACACTACATTGACATAAGCCAGTGGCTGCTTAGTCCCCATGCTCAGTCTGTGATGGGCTGAAACATGTATTTTTCAGTTGATTTGATTGGCCGAAAGCAATTTCTTAATAGCCACCTCTGATTGGAGTGCTGCCTACACAAGATTTTGATTGGACAGAAGTCGTATCTGGCCATTGTTTATTTGCAAAGCACAGGCCCAGAGTTGGGTGGCGGTACACCACAGCAGAGTTTTACAGGCTTGTAGTTATGATGTCATAGTTATGAGTCCATCAAGTGAAGATAGTGGTTCCAAAAGCCATGAATTAGGACCTGCTGCTGGGCTGGGGCAGGTGGCAAAATTCATTACTATCTCTACTGGCATATGCCCAAATCTGCACTAGATAGAATATACATTCAGATGTTCTGACTTGTCAAAAAGATTTAAATTCCTGACTCAATCTGATGTGTGTGGGTACATTGTAAATAAGTTTGAGTTACAGAAAATGTATTCTGACATTCCTTTGTTAGAGTGAGTCATGGGCTTGTACTCCCTCAAACAGAGGTGTCAGTGTTAGGGGGGATTCTCTAAGGGATAAACACATAGCATACCATTTTATTACCACTGAAATACTACACTCAGTCATTCCTATCCAGAGCACCTTTCATTTTTCACACTGATGTTTTATACAGCTAGATATATACTTTTGGGGAAGTACTTTTGTTCAATGGTGCTACCCTACTTTGGAATCAAACCTGCAACCTCAAAGTTACAATCTCAGCTCTGTAAGTGTTACACTACTCAGCCCCCTGTTAGTGATAATCAAACTTGTAACTGTGATTGTTTACCTTTCACTGCCGTTATCACTGTTATCTCACCAAAAAACAAGTGTCTCTTTAAGTCGGCAGGAGGTAGTTGCTACCAACTAGCTCCATTCACATCAAGGGGCTCTCAGTGTCTGTTTGTCAGAAGTTTCTTAGCTTGTAAATACCTGAACTTAAGGATGACAGATGGGCCAAATGGTGACCAGAATACTTTAGGTTAGGTTTGTTTACATAAAGAGTGCGTTGTTATTTAAAGTGAAAATGAAAAGCATGCATTGAACTCACATAGGGCAAAAAAATGGAGTGACAAGGTTTTTTTTATGTTGCAAAAAACAAAACAGATTTTATCCCTTTGAGATATAGCGCACAGAAGGCAGACTGCTTTGTGAGTCAGATGTAGGGACTGTATAGGGTATGGTGAAAGCTATGCTACTTTTACATGGGTTACTAGGCTGCTGCTGACTAAAATAGCAAAGTTGAGATGTCAAGGTCCTCATTGTGCAGTGTGAGGGACTCACTCTGTGAGGGGTCGGAACTGAAGTGGGGATTTTGCAAGCGTGGGTATAGTTAGAGCAGAAGGTCCAGCTGGAGGTTGCTGTGTGGCTTATTCCAGTGTGTGGATGGGCCCTACAGTCTGCATCCAATTAAGGGAATATTCCAGTGTGTGGATGGGCCCCACAGTCTGCATCCTGTTAAGGCACTGTTCCAGTGTGTGGATGGGCCCCACAGTATACATCCTGTTAAGGCACTGTTCCAGTGTGTGGATGCGCCCCACAGTATACATCCTGTTAAGGCACTGTTCCAGTGTGTGGATGGGCCCCACGGTCTGCATCCTGTTAAGGCACTGTTCCAGTGTGTGGATGGGCCCCACAGTCTGCATCCTGTTAAGGCACTGTTCCAGTGTGTGGATGCGCCCCACAGTCTGCATCCTGTTAAGGCACTGTTCCAGTGTGTGGATGGGCCCCATGGTCTGCATCCTGTTAAGGCACTGTTCCAGTGTGTGGATGGGTCCCACAGTCTGCATCCTGTTAAGGCACTGTTCCAGTGTGTGGATGGGCCCCACAGTCTGCATCCTGTTAAGGCACTGTTCCAGTGTGTGGATGGGCCCCACAGTCTGCATCCTGTTAAGGCACTGTTCCAGTGTGTGGATGCGCCCCACAGTCTGCATCCTGTTAAGGCACTGTTCCAGTGTGTGGATGGGCCCCACAGTATACATCCTGTTAAGGCACTGTTCCAGTGTGTGGATGGGCCCCATGGCCTGCATCCTGTTAAGTTATTGCTCCAGTATGTCCTTCACTGTGTCACCTGACTTCACTCATTTAACTGCACAAAATGTATCAAAATCCTTTGGGAAAACTGACAGTATACTCCGTGTTTATGGATGTGTCCAAACCATCCTATCCAAACCATATGCCTCACTCACTGCACTTCAATGTCACAGCATGTACCAGAATGTGATGTAGGAAACAAAGGTAAATGAAGAACTGCATGTTATTATTTTGGCGTTGTGAACTGAATGTTCTGACTAAACGTTTCCCAAAGTAAACTGAGAGCAACTTCTGTAACTGGGTGATCTGACCTTTTCAAATCAGTTGAAGTTCCCTTTTTAAGGTCTAAAAGCACCCTCCCCCCATCCCTTCAAATCAAAAACAAACACAGTACAGTGGACTGCATGGGCACCTGGCTGCAGGTATGGGTCAGGCAGGCATGGGTTTTTTTTTGGTGGCTTTTGCATATCCATAAAGATTCTTAAGGTTTTCCTCTTTTTCTAATGACATTCACCTTTGGAACCTCTTTTAGTTTTCCCTCACCTGTAGCTTATCTGAGATAAAAAAAAAAGCACACACATAAGGTGAGAGATTATCAGACTTGAGCGTGAGAGAATGTGCCATGGTCCAAACATGTGAAAGTTGAGACTGTCTGATAATTGTATTTGTGTGAAAATGTGCATGAAGCAAAGGATTACTGTGTTACACTGCTGTTCTCATTCTTATGGACTGGGCCTTCAACATGTCGGTGAATGTTTTAAAATTCCGAAGCTAACAGAACTGTAAGAAAAATATGGTTCCCACAGGTAAATACAAAGATACATTGTGAAGTAAAACTATTTTGGCAATGGATGTATGGCTGAACTTGTGGATAAACCAAACTTAATGTCTCCATTTTGTTCTTAGTTGGAGTGTTAAATAAAGTGTTCACTGTGAGGGCAAAAAAAAAAAAAAAACACTCAAAAACAAACAGGCAAAAACCAATGGCGACCTCTTGTGGACATTGAGTACACTACACTTTCGGTGGTTTGTGTACAGCGTGTTGCCGTTATGATCAAAGAGCTTTGGGCAGACATAAATGCACACTCTTTTAAAATGAATTTTTTGAGTCTGTTCCCCACAAAAGAAAGTTGTGATAAGCAGAAGGGCAGGGGATAGCTCGCCTCCCGCTTTGAACTTCAAGGCATACTTGTTTCTGCTTTCGCCTTGCCAGGTATACCCCACCAGAATCGCTGAGTAAACGCACCTTTCATCTTAACGAGGTAGAAGTCACGCTCGAGGTCCACCGGAAACCCCTAAAACCGAGGAAAAGCATGGAAACGCAAGCGTAACAGAAAACATCTAAGCTGCACCATAGAGATGAGTGAAAAATACCTCATAAATCATAAAAAATGAAAAGATTAAGAAGAAATTAAGCATGCATTTTAACACACAATAATTACACATATATACCATTTCTAGAAGGCCATTAATCAGTTTGAGTTGAACGTAAACAGGGATTTTACTGTTTAGGTCCAACTGCTGAAAAGAAAAGTGATGGTTCTTTTCAATCATCACCACCCTTTTTTATGAGGTCATGTACTCAGGGAGAAGGCGCCACCTATAGGTAAGAAAATGCCATGCACCCAAAATGAAATGTACTTACAGCCATCCCCTGTCATGACGGAAAAGTACCAGCATATATATAATTCATTTTTTTTTTGTCGGTGAGCCAAATCCTTGCTTTTGAATTCAAATCAATACTTGGACAAACCCTGTGACACACAGATCTGTAATCGTTTAAAAATGCTGACAGTGAAAATGGTTTACGCAGAAAAATGGCAGTGAGGGCCATCATCCGTTCCAGACAGTCCAACAAAAAGTCTTTCCTCACATCATTTTTCCTTCCTAATTGGCAGTTGTGTCCCGGCCACGCCTAAGGCAGAGCCGCTTTTGAGGAAAAACATACAATCAATTACCGCTAACTACGCCCACTGTGGTCAAGTGCAGGTTACTTAGTGTGGCACATTAAATTACATTATGGTGCATTACAGTCATTCTGCAGTGGCCCTTATCCAGAATGACTTGCATTGCTAGAGGATGCAGGTGTGCCCACAGTAATCATGAACAACAGTGCGAACAGACTTGTTGCAGCAACACTCTCAGACCAGAGAGAGAGCAGGTCCAGCAACGCTAAAGCGCTACTGTAGCAACACTCTCAGGCCAGAGAGAGAGCAGGTCCAGCAATGCTGAAGTGCTACTGTAGCAACACTCTCAGGCCAGAGAGAGAGCAGGCCAGGCAATGCTAAAGCGCTACTGTAGCAACACTCTCAGGCCAGAGAGAGAGCAGGTCAGGCAATGCTAAAGCGCTACTGTAGCAACACTCTCAGGCCAGAGAGAGAGCAGGTCAGGAAATGCTAAAGCGCTACTGTAGCAACACTCTCAGACCAGAGAGAGAGCAGGTCCAGCAATACTAAAGTGCTACTGTAGCAACACTCTCAGACCAGAGAGAGAGCAGGTCAGGCAATGCTAAAGCGCTACTGTAGCAACACTCTCAGACCAGAGAGAGAGCAGGTCCAGCAATGCTAAAGCGCTACTGTAGCAACACTCTCAGGCCAGAGAGAGAGCAGGTCAGGGAATGCTAAAGCGCTACTGTAGCAACACTCTCAGGCCAGAGAGAGAGCAGGTCAGGCAATGCTAAAGCGCTACTGTAGCAACACTCTCAGACCAGAGAGAGAGCAGGTCCAGCAACGCTAAAGCGCTAATGTAGCAACAGTCTCAGACCAGAGAGAGAGCAGGTCCAGCAACGCTAAAGCGCTAATGTAGCAACAGTCTCAGACCAGAGAGAGAGCAGGTCCAGCAACGCTAAAGCGCTAATGTAGCAACAGTCTCAGACCAGAGAGAGAGCAGGTCGGGCAACGCTAAAGTGCTACTGTAGCAACAGTCTCAGACCAGAGAGAGAGCAGGTCCAGCAACGCTAAAGCGCTAATGTAGCAACAGTCTCAGACCAGAGAGAGAGCAGGTCGGGCAACGCTAAAGTGCTACTGTAGCAACACTCTCAGACCAGAGAGAGAGCAGGTCAGGGAATGCTAAAGCGCTACTGTAGCAACACTCTCAGGCCAGAGAGAGAGCAGGTCAGGCAATGCTAAAGCGCTACTGTAGCAACACTCTCAGACCAGAGAGAGAGCAGGTCCAGCAACGCTAAAGCGCTAATGTAGCAACAGTCTCAGACCAGAGAGAGAGCAGGTCCAGCAACGCTAAAGCGCTAATGTAGCAACAGTCTCAGACCAGAGAGAGAGCAGGTCCAGCAACGCTAAAGCGCTAATGTAGCAACAGTCTCAGACCAGAGAGAGAGCAGGTCGGGCAACGCTAAAGTGCTACTGTAGCAACAGTCTCAGACCAGAGAGAGAGCAGGTCCAGCAACGCTAAAGCGCTAATGTAGCAACAGTCTCAGACCAGAGAGAGAGCAGGTCGGGCAACGCTAAAGTGCTACTGTAGCAACACTCTCAGACCAGAGAGAGAGCAGGTCCAGCAACGCTAAAGCGCTAATGTAGCAACACTCTCAGGCCAGAGAGAGAGCAGGTCAGGAAATGCTAAAGCGCTACTGTAGCAACACTCTCAGACCAGAGAGAGAGCAGGTCCAGCAATGCTAAAGCGCTACTGTAGCAACACTCTCAGACCAGAGAGAGAGCAGGTCAGGCAATGCTAAAGCGCTACTGTAGCAACACTCTCAGACCAGAGAGAGAGCAGGTCCAGCAACGCTAAAGCGCTAATGTAGCAACAGTCTCAGACCAGAGAGAGAGCAGGTCCAGCAACGCTAAAGCGCTAATGTAGCAACAGTCTCAGACCAGAGAGAGAGCAGGTCCAGCAACGCTAAAGCGCTAATGTAGCAACAGTCTCAGACCAGAGAGAGAGCAGGTCCGGCAACGCTAAAGCGCTAATGTAGCAACAGTCTCAGACCAGAGAGAGAGCAGGTCCGGCAACGCTAAAGCGCTAATGTAGCAACAGTCTCAGACCAGAGAGAGAGCAGGTCAGGCAATGCTAAAGCGCTACTGTAGCAACAGTCTCAGACCAGAGAGAGAGCAGGTCCAGCAACGCTAAAGCGCTAATGTAGCAACAGTCTCAGACCAGAGAGAGAGCAGGTCCAGCAACGCTAAAGCGCTAATGTAGCAACAGTCTCAGACCAGAGAGAGAGCAGGTCCAGCAATGCTAAAGCGCTAATGTAGCAACAGTCTCAGACCAGAGAGAGAGCAGGTCCAGCAATGCTAAAGCGCTAATGTAGCAACAGTCTCAGACCAGAGAGAGAGCAGGTCCAGCAATGCTAAAGCGCTAATGTAGCAACCGTCTCAGACCAGAGAGAGAGCAGGTCCAGCAACGCTAAAGCGCTAATGTAGCAACAGTCTCAGACCAGAGAGAGAGCAGGTCCAGCAACGCTAAAGCGCTAATGTAGCAACAGTCTCAGACCAGAGAGAGAGCAGGTCCAGCAACGCTAAAGCGCTAATGTAGCAACAGTCTCAGACCAGAGAGAGAGCAGGTCCAGCAATGCTAAAGCGCTACTGTAGTAAACTATGACCGGGTACAGGGGCTGAAATGTAGGGTCAACATCTACAGGGTTTCTTCATCTGCACAATGTGAAATCTGAATAACAGAGTGTGGGATTGAAGGGGGTTGATAAAATACCTAGTGGCTAAGGTGCTTGACTGGGTTGGTGGCACCAGCCCCAGGGAAATTTAATTTACCTTGGATAAAAGCATCCGGGAAATGACTAAATGTGAATGTAAACATGCTATAATATGGTAAAGTAGGAGGCTTACAGGGTTTCACTATCAGTACTGCTGGGACCCTGATGACCTTTAGATTCCAAATGATCTTCCCCTGAAGATGTTTCAATGTCTTTGGCAAACAGTGAATCTAGGACTTCCCCCCCTGTGAAGTGTCTAGGAGAGAATGACAGTTTGATAAGGCAGAATTGCTGAAGATGGTTTTTCCAACTCAGAGACAGTGGGTTCAGCTCCCAGGCAGAGTACTGATACTATGCCCCTGCGCAAGCTACTGAAACCAACCAGCTTCTGCAACAGAGAAATTGTAGAAACTGATTGTGTGTATAAATGAAAACTGTGTAAGTCACTCTGGATAAAAGTGCCTAAACTACATGAAGACATTAAGAATATTATTTCAGTTATGATGCATAGGTGAAATGTGCTTATTTTTGTGTCTCTTATCTCAGTGATTAGGCAATGATCACTAACCTGAGCAAAAAAAACCCCCACTACCCAGAAACCTGTGATGTGTGTTTGTCCATGTGTTATCCTATAGAGTCTGCTCATTGTACAGTACAATACTGAATGCAATTCACAGTTACAATGCTTTTGTATTGTTTTGTTTTTATTCAATTATGTCATATTTTTTTCTGTTGCTGTCTTGACTAGGACATACTTGCACAATGCCGCTACAGGTGCAGAATGTTACTGGAATCATTCCAGGGGAAAAAATAAAGGTAAAAAAGGTAAGTGCCCACCTGGTGGAGTAAAAATATGTGTCATTGTATGATGTCATACTTGAAAAGTTCAAATGTACGCAGCTGTGCTGTAATCTAGGATGTCAGAATGGACACGACACAGCTCTGACTTGCTAGAATCCTCTTTCAGGCCCCTGTGCTAATTACGGCTGACCTACATCCCATTGACCGCCAGGGTAAAACTGCTCCATTTTGCCTTTGTTGTGCATGAGAGAAACGTGCAGAATAAGAGAGAGAGAGAGAGACAGAGGGATAGAGAGAATAAGAGGATGAGAATAACACTGCTCGGTGCCTATTGCCATGTATATGAAAGGCTCTCACAGCATGTGTTATGATGTTTTTTTTTCAGAGGGTATGACACAATTGATGGGTACGGCAAGACATTCCTGGTAATCATCCACCTGATCCAGGAACAGTACCTGACTGAGGCCGAATAAGGAGCTGAGCTCTCTCCCCCCAGGATCTGGGTCCTTTGTGCTGGGAGCTTATGCAAATAGCTTCTGTCTCCCTCCTCCTCGATCTCCTCTGCTCTTTTTATTATTTAAAATGTTTTTCCTCTGAGAGTCTTACAAAAATAAAGATTGCTTTTTTTTTTTTTTTTTTTGCTGAAATTGCCGACAGGAGGAGGAAAGGAGGGGCTAGTGATTGCTTTTCTTTCTCCACGGTGAGTCATGCAAAGGGTGGCAGTCGTGACTATTGAGGAGTATATCTCCAGTGCTTAAGTCCACTGCAAAACTGGAGTGAAGCAGGCACCCTCCTGCTGTGTGACACACGCAGGACAGATCTCCGATTTCAAATCTCCTGTGACATCTGTTAGTCTGACTTCACTGATTCCACTGCAGGCCGGCTGTAGCCAACACTTTTGTGAACTTTTCTACATTCCTTTGTCTATTTTATGATATTATAAAACTTCCCTATCCAGGCAAATACATTTAGCAGCCATGTCAATGTTTATAAAGGCTGACAACTTCCTCTACTTCTATTGTGAGAGGCAGTAGATACAAAAGCATGATTATCCAAAACTCACGGGTGCATGTTAACCTTCTCTGTAATGGCCGAGTTATAACATTTGCAACTTAGCCGACCTCTGACCTTTCCCGTTAGCAGGTGTTCTGATGAACACTTCCCCATCCAGGTTAAGTATACATTAAAAGCTGCGAAAAGAACTGAGAACAACAGAGAAGTTCCTCTGCTTCTTCTAAGAGGTAGTGTCATATAAAGAACTATTCTCCAATTTCAAAACCCACATGGTGCTTGTTAGCCCTGTGTGTTTCATTTCTTTGGCTGCCCTTTTTTTTTTTTGCCTCAAAGCGAACTTCTTCATTTTATTTATTTAGCTCACTCTTTTTATCCACAGTGACTTGAACAGCTGACATTTCTTTCTCCAAATCCGTTTATACAGCTGGATATTTGCTGAAGCGATTCATGTTAAGTACCTTCCTCAAGGGTACAGCCATACAGCGGCCCTGACAGAGATCTGAATGTGAAACCTAACAATTTCATCACGCTACACTCATTTCTGATATTTTGTTATGTGATCCATGTTTTACCTTAAACACGTGGCCGTTTGAATTTTGGGAGGCTAACAAGATCTGGGACTAAAAAAAAAAAAAAAATCAAAAGCTCTGGATGTGGCTTTGGCCCAAGGGGACTCTTGGCATTCCAAGAACAAGTTTACTGAGCTGCCATTTTATGTGACATTTGCTCTTGCTTGTCATGCGGGGTAGTTTGTGGACCATTTGAAAACGAAGGCCCACTGGTGTCACAGCCATTGATAGAATACAAAATGGAAGCCATGGTCACAAGGTTTTCCTTCCCCTAAATTAAAGGTGAGACAGAGCAAAATCAGAGAGCAAAGAAAACAAATGCACCGCTTAACCATCGACCTCTGGACTGTCAGTTTAGAAACATGTTTTTCTAAACTCTATTGTTGGGGTAACTAATCCCGGTCCATGTGGGACCTTTTTCTGCTCCAATATTCAGACCAGCCGTAACCGACCAGAACTGTAACAAGTTGTTAGTTGTTATTAATTAGACAATCAGTGTCTATTGAGGGATACTTTATCCTCTTAATGCCACATTTAATAAGGAATAGATATTGATCTTAAATGGTGTAAATCATGAAAAGATGTCACATTTTATGTAGATTCAGTAGCTGTTCTTCTGAGAGATGAAAATGTAATGCTGAAAGAGTGCACAGCTGGCCTTTGACTACAGCATTAGTGGAAAACAAAGACTTCAAAAACAAAACAAATGGACCAAGAGCCAACACGGCATAGTGTCAATATATGTTTATCAGCACAAGATATAGAAATCATAAACATGTTTTCAATTACCTTAATTACTTGATTGTCTGGAACAAAAAAATCTACATGCAGAGAAGCCCACGCGGACTGACTTTGTGAATATTGCCCAGTGGCAGGGTTGGCAAACAAGGGACATGCTTCATTCTGCATTTCATGTCAACTTCTTCTCTTAAATATTTAATCAACATCCCTCATTTATGTGAATTCCTGGTTAGCTCATGAAAGCAGGTGATGACTGCTTTATGCCTGTATAGAAAAAGTGTCATTCTGATCGTAGCATAGTTAGCTGCTGTTAGGTGTATGAAGCTAATTAGCTAACTTGGCATGGGCAGCGGGTGCTAGCTCAAATCTGCCGGTGCAGCAGTACCCCAGGAATGAAGCCGCCCATTCCTGCCATATGGCAGCGGCTCTCAGACTCGTTTTTGGGGACTCTCTACAAATGGTGGTCTTTGTCACAACCGATCTTCTGGTCAATTAAGATTTTTGAAAGCATGTGCTTAATATCTGTCGTCATTGTTTTGTTTGGTTTTTTTTTTTTTTTTTCGCAAAAGCATGATGCCATCCTTGTGAGGCTTCTCTGTCACTGAACTCTTAATTCTCCACAATTTGCTTCAGTTTCATTAGCCAGATGTCCACACTTTAGGCAACCTCACTGATTTCAACTGTAACATTAAAAGTGTTTAATTAATGAATTACAGCTTGTCACAATTGAGGACTGAGGTTGAGAAACCTTAGGGGTTACAGTTGTGATGCATGTCATGAAAGGAATCACTGATGCTATGTGGTAGCTCCTTCCACTTTTGGTTCAATGAAACATCATCCCTCAAGACGAGACCATTGCATAGTTAGTCACTGGTCTGGTACTCATTTTACCTACAATACCATATCACCATCTGATCGATAGTAACATCTCTCTCCATAGCTACAGAAATGAAATTACAGCTTGTAGCCTTGTAGCTAAGATGCTTGACTGGGCCCAAGAAGGTCGGCCATTTTAGCCATAATAAAATCGCTGTAGCTTTTGGGCCCTTGAGCAAGGCCCATAATCCACACTGCCTCTGGGGATGGATTGGCTATTTTAGTCACTTTGGCTATCAGGTCACTTTGGATAAAAGCTAAATAACTAACTTCATTAAATATGCGCAGTTTTTACCCAAAGAGCAAGGTCGTGCCATACATGCATACTTACACTGACATCAATATTCAGACATTGCATCATCGCGCAACTCAATTTTCAGCATTAACGATGTGATCCGTAGCTGAAAAGGTGCCCCTTCAAGTAAATATGTCCGACATTCGGAGTAGTATTTATTCACGAGACCCATAATGCGATCCAGTCTGGAGTGCCTCCACCGAGGCTGCATGATATATTTCTGTCCGCCCTACGTTGAGTCACTCCAGAAACAGACTAAATAAGGCACACGAGGCTCTCGGGGAAGTGGTTATCTCCAGGACGTGTTAGCGCTAGATAATGATCATTCGAATGCCACGCACCGGTTGCTTCTGAAGGAAGTCCTGTTACAGTTTTTCGATGACAGTCCTGCAGTCTGGAGAGTGATGGAAGTGGGGGCCTGTTGCTAGTATGGATTGTTTGTAGTTTACTGGCCTTCTTGGCCTTTTGCATGTCTAGCAGTAGAATAGGATTTTTATTGCAGTGGTCTAAACAGACATTAGAGATGTGTGAGACAATGAATGTGTATGTGCATGTAAGGGTGGCTGAGTGAATATTGGAGTCCGTGTGTGTATTTTGAGTGAGGAAGTGAAATCAGGTAAGATGTGTATGTGTGCGCATTCAATGACAGCGTGAATAAATCAAAGACGCATTTCCCTGGACTGCCCCTTCTAGTCACCACCAAAAACACTTAGTGTTGCAACCTTCAAATTTTATAATTAAGAGTCTCAGACATACTGTGGTCTGTCTGGTCGGCTCCTCACTTACAGACAGGCAACTTAGAAAGAATAAGAACATATGCATGATTTCAGGAGAAATAATTTTTTAAAATATGCAAATTATTCACCAACGGGATAAGAATTTACCTCATAAAATCTCATAAAACAAGGATCTCATATAATATTGATTTTTGAGAAATTAGGGAAGATGACAGAAAACCATGAAAGCAAGTTATTGTCTGAATGTAAGTTTATAATATCCATTAAGATTTCTTTTTTTTTTTGCATACCATAGTGCTAGTTTGCTTTATTTCACTTTATTCCGCCAAATCACCGCAGTGGAGCAATAACGCCACAGAAATTGTTTGCCTACGCTCTGAATTCGTCGCGTCTTCCCAAAGTGCATAACACTGTCTCGGGATGTCAGTTGGGCCCAAAAAAAGGCAAATGTGTTTGTGTCTTCAAAACATGCTGATGGGTCACCACCGTGTTGTTAAAAAGCAGACATTACTCAGGGCGCACAGTCCTGCGGTTCACCCGCGATGAAAACATGCTTCAAACTCACTGAGGTCTCAATTACATTACAGAACAGATGCGATCTTACTGCAGTCTCATTAGATTACCTTAGTGGGAGGAAAGAAAGAGACGTAATGAGTTCAGCTTTGTTATTTATTAATTTCGTTGACTATTTTGCTGCCCCCAAAATGTCCCACAAGGGAAATATGTTGCTTTCATAACCGTTTTTTTTCTTGTTTCATTTCTTCAATTTGAAATGGTTTCCATGTCAGTATTATGGAAGCCATTAGCACAAAGACATGGAGATATTTGAGTAGCCATAGAAAAACGAAAAAAGTAAGTTTCTTTTCCCATTCCTGTTGGCATGTTTTAAATTATAACCAGGCTGTAGCCCTGGATATGAAAGTTGTTTCTTTTCTAACTGTATCATTAAAAGTCACAGGGACAAAAAATAAAAAATAAATCACTTCAAAGCTGCCACATGACCCTAAGTTAGACCACAAATAAAAAGGCCCAACAGAAAAAAAACAAAAAAACAAGTGGAATTTACTGGCCATCTCTGCCTTCTTTAAACCAGAAAAATGGTTACACTCTTCAAACAAAAAAAAGATTGGTTGACTTTGGTGAGTTGCCGGTAGTTTAAGAAATAGAATTAATGAGTATCCGGATGTGACACCACCCCCCCCCCCCCCCCCCCCCCCCCCCTCCAGAGATACAGATCTTCTTGCTACACAGCTGAAAAACAAAAAACAACAACAAAAAAAACCTGAATTCAACAATGTCATTGATGCCACCCACCACCACAGACTAATGTTGCTCATGCTGACTGGGGAATGCATAGTCAACATGTGTTCAGTGCACAAACCTGCAGATGCCTGGTCAGCCAAGGGAGGGCGCCAGAGAGCAATGAGACTGGTGAGTTTAACTGGCTTACCCTGCAATATTTCACCTCTTTGAATAGTAATACCTGCCATTACAGTAATAGCCATTCAAAGTGCTTTTCTCTATACAGAGCCTGAAAAGGTAGCTCTCCCATCTCATTCTGAGATCGGGAGATTTCTTTGTATCCTTTTCCTGTTGTTTCCTAACTCAGGAAATGGTTTCTTTAATGAGTTTTGAGGCTTTCGCTGGGCACTCAGCAGCAAACTCAGATGCGGATCAGGGGTTTGTGTTTCTCTATCCTGTCATAATTACTGCATGTACTCTCAGGCTTAGCTGAGCTGGATTCTTTTGAAATGCTTGATGAAAGTGATGTCAATGAAAAAAAGCAGGTTTTTACTTTGTTTTTATAAAAGAAATTGTGGTATGTATTTATCTTTCACAGCCTGGGTAATTTTGCTTTATTTTCTTCCACCACAGCTACATCTATCCTTTTATTTCCCCCCAGGAATTTGATGCAAGTTGGACTCACGGAAGCCAGTTTGGCATACGAAGAGAAGGCTGACCTCAACCACAACAGCAAAGGGAAGGAAACCTACACATTTTCATACACAAATATAGATGCATTCAGATGCAGAAAGCCGCACAGCCTCTTAAGGACAGGACTGAACTTAGCCTGACATCCAGCCATGCACAAGCTGGCTTGACTGAAGTCAGTGCTTTATTTTTTTGCAAAGTAAATTAGAGCTTGGTATGTTGCATCTTACTGACACAGCTCTCAGCTTCAGGTAGGTGAGGAATGCAAAAGCAGGTGTGGTGAAACAGGTATTGTGGGGAACCCTTTGCGTCTGGCAGGGTTCTCTTCTTTATCATGGTAATTGGAGGCTGGTCCTTTGAAAAACTAAAGTAAACTTCTCTGTCTCGCTTTCATCTGCACTTCTGAACAGTCAGCATTTTTCTGGTTCCTGATCATTTATCTGTAACTCATATTACCTTTAATTGTGTGGCTGAATGGCAATGTTGTTATATTTTATGTTGTATTAATTATGAAACACCTGACTGATCTTTTGTGTGGAATTCAAACAGCAAAGAGGACCTTGAATTTGAACCTGGCAAGAGCAAATAAGGGCTCATGGGAATGAGATGTGTGAAAGCTGAGATGTTGGATTGGCTACAGATGCAATGCCCCACCCAAAATTGCAAACCCTGGCACCACCCTGTGCTGCTGCAGCCAGGTGCTCTAGTGTGTGTGGGACTCAAAATCATCAAATTCTCATGTATTTCACTAAAATTGATTGCACCTGCACTGGCTACCCTGTGGGTTTGATGGAAAACGAGGTCAAATCCTCACCTGTAGGTTGAAGGTAGTGTTCATCCCAGCACTTCTCTGAGTCAACAAGGTCCTCATTAGCACCCCCACCCTTGCCACCATCGCCACTGTCCCCAAGCTTTCCATAAATTTATGGACAGTCCATCACAAAAAAGACAATTCTGTACTTCTCATTGATTCTGTAAAAGGTTCAGGCTTGGTTGAGTGACAGCACATCTATTTGCAGCAAATGTACTTACAACAACCGCATTTGACATTGCTGATATGTTCATGTGGTTGTCAGGCTTGCAGCAAATGTATAACTTTAAACTCGGTCAGTCGAATGATGAGTTCAAAGGTGAACCCCACAGTCCCCTTCTCTCACATGCTCATTCTGTATGAAGCACATCCACAGGGCTCTCTGACACTTGAGGTCTATGGCTCTTGAGCGCGGTGCTTGGGCTCATTTGCTTTGGTAAATACTCCGCTCAGTAAATTAAACCTTTTACAGGAAGGGTGCGTTTAGGTGGGGAGACTTGCCTGATGCACTTCCTGCCTCACTGAGAGGACGTGTGCACGTTTTTTTTTTAAAAAATCCCTCCAGAAGCACAAAATCATTGACCTTAGATGCAATTCCTTAGGAGCGGGTATTGAGGATTATGTCACAGTTTGTATCATGAATAAATGGCTGGAAGAAAGCAAATCCCAAATCAAAAAGGTGGCAAGAGTAACAAGATACAGTTAAACCATTCTTTATTATTTCTCCTGAATTACTTTACGCTGGTAGAGTGTACTAATATGTACATGTGGCAGAAATGTTTATAGTGGTTCCCAAAAGCTTTAAGTGTGAAGTCCCATAACGTGACTACTGTCTGGCTGAGGAGACATGCTTGAGTCTAATGGATAATTTTTTTTAGCTTGTCTAAGCTGTGATGTCATGTATGTCATTGTTCCTTAAGAGACATGAGTTTACTTTTTACAGCAAGAAAATGGAATGATAATATTTATCATTCAGTTGCCAAATTAATGTAAACCAGACAGGATTGACTTTATCTGAAAGGCTAAAATTGAGAGTTTATGAAATGTGGAAGTGCAAACAAAATGTTTGAGACATGGCAACAGATGAGCCATGTTTCTGCCGGACTGCATTGCAGCTCCCAGTGAATGCAGCACTCCATGAAGTCAAGGTCAGTATGGGAGAATTATTCTCTGACAATCAGGCTGGGGGGGGGGGTTACCATGCCACCAGGTCCCTGTGTAACAGAAATTACCCACAATGCACCCAAGGCTGCCCGTGCCCTCAGTCTTCCCCTCAGGGGAAATTATCCAGAATGGCACTTGGCTAGTGAAGCAGTTGACTGATTAGAACGGGCCTGCTGCTCCCAGAGAACACGATGCGTGTCACCCTTTGTGATGTCACAATGGGGATGGTACTGGTGCATGGCAGAGTGAAACCACATGCGTGCCATGTCTCCGTTGCACCTGACAGAATACATAAAACCCTGCCCATAGCCTGCCCTCATCTCCATTCATATTTTATTATTATTTGCTATTATTTATGCATGCACTTGGCACCTTTGCAGGGAGCCACCTACGGGAGTTGTTATGAGTTTGGTTTAACACTTTAATAGGGCAAACTAACAAGTTCCTTAAAATACTATTTCACAATAAAAAAGAATAAACATTATTTGAAGACTAAGTTTTTGGGCCACATGTTCAAACAAAGGGATTATTATGCCTGTGGTAAGGAACCCAAAGTTTTGTTATTGCAGTGCAACTTAAAAGGGTGTGCTTTTACAGACTAAGGAGATAAAGTCTCATTCAGATGTGTGATGAGAGGGTTGGGTGCCACCACTGAAAAACCCTTACCTTCCTAAAATTGTACTCCGTCGTGGTTCTGAAACCAGTGTTTTTCCACTGGCCACTGAAACAAGTACTATTTTGGACACATACTTACTCAGCATCACCAGGATGGGTGCGCGTGTCTGAGCAAAGATTTGCCATATCCATACGGTAGGGAACCAGATAGCCTGTTACTGGTGCAGTTGTCACACATGCACGGTTTCGCCCACGGACCACCAGGACTGGACTACAGGGTTCGCCCAGACCACAGGTGAAAAGACCAGTGACCTCCAGTATTTAACGTTGCATGTTTGCTTGCCCTTCGGCAGGTTTCACGCAAAAGTAAGTGGCCATAATAACCACGTGCTTCACGCAAATCTGTGTGATGTCATCACCATGGTGACGAGCAGTCTGTACTTTAAAAGTGATTTTGTTTTACTGACCACACTACAATTTTCCCGGACTGTAATTTAGGGTGCATCTGGTATTGGCGAAGCAGGGATCGCGTGGCGTTGGCTAATGCGGTAGCAGTACGTGTTAGTGTATAGGACAAACAACTCCAAAGAGAAGGCGATTTATCGTTCGGAGCGTGTGAATTCTTTGCCAGACCTGAAGGGATCTCTCACTGTAGGTGCCGCAGAAAGTATGTTTTAATTCCCGGGTGGCACCGTGTCGGGAACCACAGGTTCCTCTATAATTACTGCGTGGATGCACTTAGATGAACTCCTGGTTTCTGTGCTCTGATCCTTCCAAAAGCACAAACTTGACGGAATCGAAGGTCATACTTAACTCATGTGGACGTAGAATTTCTAATTGAATAATATATGAAATAATAACACACTGAAATATCATGACAGCGTTCAAAGCATTCATGAAACATGAATGATGCAGAAACACGAAACCAAACTGCCATGCAGGTATTTTCATTTTCCTGATGAAAGAAATGATCATTGACGAATAAAACCGGTATTTTTTATTTTTCAATATTTGCAAATGAACTACAGACAATTACTATCATATGACCATGCCGTCATACTGTCTTTAGCAAAACAAACTGAATTAAATGTTGTTTGTGTCTCCATTTGGTCTCATTGAGCCCCGTCATTCCTGATTTCACTTGCTGCAGCTGCTGTGACCGCCTCGAGCTGCAATGCAGGTCCTCAGAATGAAGGGCACGGAGAAGGTGTGCGCGCGTGTGACGGTGCGGGTGGGGGAAGAGGAGGATGAGAGAAGAATATGGGTACAGCACACCGACTGAAAACAGAAGATTCTGTCTGTGTGGATTATCAAGAGATGTAAAACACGCACACACACTCCAGCCTTCATTATTTACCCCCTGCAAATGCTGCGACCCGCTCTAGTGAGAATGTTATTGACCCTCCTCTCCAGCAGATGTCACTGTGGAGGGCAGTAAAATGCCCCCGCCCCCCTCCCCTTTCTCCTCCCTCCTCTCCTGTTCAAACCTCCCCGAAAAGATAGGGGGTGTATTTTGAAGGTTGTATTTAACAACACGGAGTACTTCGCCCGGCGCGAGAGGGACTTTCATTATGGATAAAGGTGCAGGCAAACTGCAATAGGATCAGATGCACATCTTGGGGTGCCGTGGAGAGCAGCAGACCACAAAGTTGGCTAAGCGTTAAATAAGTCTTACCGTGACGGGACAGGGGACACTACAGCTCGCTAGCTGGGTAGCTGGCTAACTACAGCCAGGTGAATTCTCTCTGGAATCCAAAAGACAGTTTGACAGTCAGAGCGGATCTGCCCCCTGGTCGGACCTCGCACTGTCACTCTTTAACAATACATTTCCTGGATGTGGACACCTCTTCTCTCTTGACAGCGCAGCTAATTTGTCTGCGTAGCCGGATAGTTCCCTGGCGACCAGCAGTTTATGAGAGATGAGCACCCGTGTATTTTGATCTATGAACTGTATTGTAGCTTGCGAGCTGTCTCACCACTGACACCTTAGCTACAATGATTCGTCATTCGCACGGGATTCAGGTGACTCCAGATTAGCTAACGTTACCTGCCTGAATCTCTGTCGGGTTTTCAAAGTCGTTAATCAGTGCGCATCGATGAAGATGAGGAGCTTGAAACTGCTTCACCATACAAGTCACGTAGCCAGCAAGCCACATTCCACATTTCCTGCTTTCTCTTGCTAGCTAGCTAGCTACCTGGTGTGCGGCTCTCGCTCTCCTCCTTGGCATCCCGTTGCGGTAAAGCTAGCCAACTAGCTAGCAAGTTATTTCTTTTTTTAAATGGGTCTTTCTTTAATATCCCAACTTTAAAGCTGATAAGCCCATTCATGTCTGCTGATTAGATAGCTTTCTTGCTGTCCATGTAGTTAGCTAGCTAAGCTAATTAATCATTTGTTCTGTCGCTAGCTAATGAGCAGAATACTTCTGTTCACTCAAACAATTTCCAGAATGCCTTTCCGTGCACTTTCACGCATGGCAATCAGCCTGAAGAGCGTGTCCGAGCGGGCACTGTTGCTCGTGGTAGTAATGATGTTCCTATCCAGTACCGTGTTACCTCTCGGCGCTGCGAGCTCCCCCGCCCAGAATGGCAAAGGGGGAGACGGCCACCACCAGCAGACCAACGGGCCCCCTCACTCGGGAGCCGAGCAGAACGCCACCAAAAAGGCCTTCCCCGTGCTCTCCTTTGACTACCATCACGTACAGCAACCCTTCGAGATATCCCTATGGGTGCTGCTAGCTTCTCTGATGAAACTGGGTAAGTTGTGGTCTTTTATTTTTTCTAACTGATAACTTGTCTGCATGCTAGCCAAGTACCTATCTAACTGTTGGGGCAGCTTGTTTGACTTGTTATTTTCTAGCTGGCGAGTTGAATTGTAATACAGCATTGCGACATGCTTCTTAGTGAAAAGGTTCTTACCAACTGTAGTTTTATCATAAGTGATGAGTGTAATTACTTAATCCGCCATACGGATTGTCTAGCTGTAACCTGTAAAAATACGCAGTGCCCACGTTGGTTAAGACTGGAAGTGTCATCAGCCAAAAGTTTCTCAGGAAGCCAGTTAATACAGGTCGAGGCAGTGAGTACCGAGGTGCGGTGGCTCTCTGTTTTGCTGCTGGGTTAATCCAGTGTATGCCGCGTTTCTCTCCAAACTTGGGTCACAAATGATGAAGCGTCAGGAAAGGTTAATTGTTTTAAAATAGACGCTTCAATTTCTAATGAGGGATCATCATTCCCCCTTGATACCGCATTGTCTAAGAAGCACACATCTGTGTCAGTGTCAATTATCTTTAATCCATACCTTTTTCATTTTTTTATGACAAAGCAAATGTTAGCGATTAACCAGTCTTGGGTTGTTAATGTCTGTTACAGTACAGAATAATGGAACTTCAATTTTATTTCAGTTGTCATTTCAGTGTCAGTAACGTGTTGATCGGAAGATGTGACTTCAGGACCAGAGTAGAACGTGTGCATTGAACATGAGCGCAGAGCTGTATCATTGTAGCTGTGGGGAGGGATGCCCCTCGTACAGCAAATGTTTGCCAGTTATACAGATCTTAAACCCGCATCGCAATGAATCTGTCTGTCCTCTAACACTAGCACTGAAAAGTCTTTGAATGTCATATCCGTAAGAAGTTTTCAGTTCTCCAGACACACTTTGCGTTAGTCATGCCGCAGTAACGAATTCACAGAAAGCACAGATATTGAAACGCTAGTTTAAAAACTATTAGTTACTTACTGCCCACAACTTAATGCCTGTTACACGTACGACTGTTGCCAGATGTTGTAGAATCAAAGCATCTTTAAACAATTAAGTAGAGAAATAACTGAGTATATCTTTCCTAGCTACTGATTCTTGCACAAATTCAGCTGTTAATTAGATACAGTTTTTTTTGGTCAACCTGTTTCTATACGTGATGCCAAACTTGCTGGCCCATATTAAACACAAAGTGAGATGTACTGCATTACTGTAAATTGTCATAGAGACGGTAATACTTCCTGAATCATCAAATTCCACATGAACTTCGCACGCAAGGAAATATAGAGCAAAAAAAATCCAGGTGGACTTTATATAGGTCAGACAAAATGCAGGCCTTGTTGTGAGTGGATAGACTGGTTTCCGGAGGCATTATGAATGATGATTAATTGTGAAAGGGCAAACAAGTTTTGAAAGTTGGCAACGTCCACACAGTGCAGTTCTGTTGAGTGGGTGTGGTGGAGAGGGAGGGTTTTTCCAGGGAACTGCCAGTGTCCAAAATCAGTGCTGAATACGGCCTGGAGTCTCAGGAGAAGCTGGCGAAATTCAATGGAAGGATGCGTTCAGCTGCGTTCTGTCCGGGAGTGACCCTGCAGTCGCTAATCTCGTTTGGCGGTCTCGTCTGCGTGACCCTCCTCTCGTTGTCCGAATGAGTCCGGCTGGCTAAATTACCTGGCATTTCTTTGTAACTGGCTGTGTGGGCCAGCTCACTGTGGCATGACTTGGCAGATATTTTTTTTTTTGAAGTGTCTGGTGTGCTGTGCGAACGAAAAAAGCAAAACCACAAGGTCTGTGATGTTCTGTTCCTGTTGGGTTTAGTGAGCTTTGTTTCCCTAGAGTTGATGTGCCAAACAGTCACAAACTTACACACACACACACACACACACACACACATACAAACAAGCCTGAAGACAGGCAGACTCGCACACAAAGATAGACATTGTCACTCAGTGCAGCCACACATTCATGCACGCACACTCAAGACAGCTACAAGCACTCATCGGCACGGGACAACAACAGATACACACATCCACATAGAACCAAAGGACAAACATACACACACAAAACACACACCCCGATTCAGTGCAGCCATACACAAAACCACACATACACACATACTCACAACTTTGACAGGACAGACTCAAACACACACACTCTCTTACCTTCCATTATCTGCTACCTACTTCTGTATCTTGTCTTTCTTCTTATTGGATTTACTTGAGGGACACTCCTCCTCCTTGTCTTCTATCTATCTTTATCTTACTGATGCACGCTGCCTCCCTCTGCAGTCACCCCCCTCCCCTCCCTCCTTCCCTTCTCTGTTTGGGATGCAGAGTTGCCTTTGCAGGTACGTGCGGTGCCCCCCCCCCTCCCCCTGCACCCCGGCAGACGCAGTAAGGCGGGGGCACCTGCAGATCCACCCACCTGGGGGACAGCTGGGGGGGGTCTGCCTCACACAACCTGGGGAGGCCCCTACAGCCCACCCCACACCTGGTAGCTGAGGTGCTGCAGGTCAAGGGAGGTCAGAGAGAGAGAGAGAGAAAGGGGGGATAGATTAAAAGGGATACATGGGGAGAAAGTGAGGGAGTGGCAGAGAGGGAGGGCGAGAGAAAGAGAGGGAGGGAGGGAGGGAGGGAGGGATGGCTGCATTTCGAGAAAGAGAGAAGGAGGGATACAAGTAGAGAAAATCACTTGGAGAAAGTGAAGGAGTGTGTGAGAGTGAGGGAGAGACCTCTGACAATCTGAAGAAGAAAGGATACGGCCTTTTTAGCAGTGCTATCCTTTATTAATGATGGTTATTTCAGATCCCCTACAGCAAAGCTGCCAGGCAGTTCCAAATACAGCATGCATCACAAGAACAGTGCTGAAATTGCTCAATATCCCGGGGTGTCCAGACTTGTCATGTTTTCTTAGGCGAGGGAGACGAGGGGAGTCAGGAGGAGTGAAGGAGAGAGGAAGTCAGAAAGATCAAGTAAGGGAGAGAGGGAGCGAGAGAGAGAGAGAGAGAGAAGGAGGGTAAGGGAGAGAGGGAGACAGAGAGCAGGGGAGATGTTGACCTTCAGCGTGTCTGTTTCCCTCCTCCCATCACGGTGCTGTACTGAAGCCTGTGTTTTATCCAGCCTTGCAGCTTCGGTGCTCTGCTGCTGCTGCACTCTGAACCACTGTCACTGCCCCATACTGGAAAACTGCTTTATACTCCATTATTTCCATTACTGCATTATGAACTACTGTAGCTGCTACATACTGGACAACTGCTTTATATACTACTGCTGCATTCTGAACTGCCGTTACTGCTGCATACTCAGCTAGTTACATGCTCAACTATTGCAGCTGCTGCATACAGAAACACTGTTAGTGTTACATACTGGACAACTGCTTTATACTCAACTGTTACTACTGCTGCGTACAGAACTGCTGATACTGTTGTTGCTGCATACTTGGATATGGCTACATACTAAACCATTGATACTTCTGCATACTCAGCTACTGTTACATAATCAGCTACTGATACTGTTACATTCTGACCTGATACTGCTACATACTCAGCTACTGTCTACACACTGAACTACTGATACTGTTACATTCTGACCTGATACTGCTACATACTCAGCTACTGTCTACACACTGAACTACTGATACTGTTACATTCTGACCTGATACTGCTACATACTCAGCTACTGTCTACACACTGAACTACTGATACTGTTATATTCTGACCTGATACTGCTACATACTCAGCTACTGTCTACACACTGAACTACTGATACTGTTATATTCTGACCTGATTCTGCTACATACTCAGCTACTGTCTACACACTGAACTACTGATACTGTTATTGCTACATACAGTATTCTGCTGCCTCTACTGTTTCATACTCAGATACTGCTACATATTGAAGCACTGACACTGCTACATATGGACCTACTGCTCTGTACTCTTCTACTGCTACTGCTCAGCTCACGAAGGACAGAGGCAAATAGAAAAAAAAGACACAAACTGATCCAGTCTGGGGAAAAAATGGCGTTATTCTAGCTATTCCCAAAGAGTAAGAGTCGATGAAGTTGAACATTAGGTCTGTGTAAAAACCTGGCTCCCTTGATTTACATGCACTCTCAATTGGGCTTGTGAGTATGTTCTATACTGTGCGCTGGTGCTCTGAGACCACCTGTTCCAGCAGAGAGGAGAAGGGAGGGTAGCGGCGCACATGCGTCTGGCTCTTAGCATTATCAGTGGTGGAAGTTATGGCCTAGTCCATTTAGGCCCTGGCTAGGCTGTTACCCGTTGCGCGGCAACAGCGATGCGGAGCGGAGCAGTGCTTCTGTCCAGCGGGGTGAAAAACGACCCCCTGAGGAGAAGAAAAATCCTCTTCAGCTGATGAGGGAGCAACGAGCGCTCCGGCCGTGGGAATGCAGTGATTTAATACAGCGGCCCCTGGGAGCGCGCTCAGATGTGCGGACCCCGGGATACCGGGGAAGGTTTGACTAGCTGGTACAGCAGTGACTGAGAACACGGACCCTCAACAATACAGGTACCTCAGCTGGACCGTTACAGACGTATATTACTGTAACAGGGGTTCCCAAAAACTTTCTGTTGCGTTGGCTTGTTCCGTGGGGGATGGGGGGGCTTCAGGCCTGGGATCATTTGTAAACCTGCTTTGTGACGACTTGTTGGAAAAATCACTGTGCAAATAAAATTGAATTGAATACCTCAAGGTCCCCCGGAAACAAAGCTAAGGACCACCGCCCCCCCCAACCTTTGACTTTCTTAAGGCACTGGTTTGCAAAGTGTTTGCCAGGTCTAAAGAGATGCTCCTTTGACTGTCATCATTGATAGCGTAGGAAAGGCGCAGCATACACGACACTGACTCATCATTAACACCGCCACGGCTTATCGACAGATCACTTTAAAAGTATGTGACATTTTACAGAGATATGCAGATTGGACGAACAATGCTGTCTGTTTATAGAGCCTTATTCTGGGGGTTGGTCTAAGAACCATTCAGAGATATTGGCAACTGAGAAGAATGCTTACTGGATTCCCACAGAGGGACAGATGAAGAACCCTTAAAGGTGCTAGATTCTTAAGGGTGCTAGTCCTTTTATTTCTGAGAGTGTATCTCTTTGAAGTGAAAAGGTTTTGATTTGGCACCGGATGACTGACTGTTGTTGGCAGAGCAGAAGGAGACAGGACAGGGCGGGCCGGAGGTGATTTGGGTTTCGGTTCCTGAATCGGGGCGGTCCGTGCACACTGGTGACAGTCCCGAGAGTCGTAGGTGGTCGCCTTGAAACTTGGAAGGGTGTGTTTGTGTGCGAGTTCCACCTCATTGAGATAAAACCGTGGGGCTTAGCAATGTAGCCTCGTGTAAACATTAACAGGGCAAGTTTTGTTTCATTGCCCATATCATGTTATCAGTGTTACTGGGTGCAATTATAGCATGTAAAGAATGCAGTAACATATTAAAGTGTTTTGTGGGTGAATTACAAAGGTAAGTGGCCTACATATCAGGCATGACCACCTTTGTTCTGCTTGTCTGGAAGAGATTTCCTCCACGGAAATGATAGATTTTTTTAGAAAGAGATTTTCAAATAATACGAAGAGAGAAATTGCCCTGGTCAAAGAGTTGGGACGGCAGACTCCAGTCCTGGAGAGCCGCTGAGTTTTGGTGTTTGTTTGAGCTTAGGTGGGTGATTGGGTGGAGAGCCCACACCTCGTTTCCAGGGTTTTTCAAGGTCTTCTTTTTGATGAAAAGAAAACAGAAATCCTGCAAACACTGTGGCCCTCAAGGAATGGAGTTGACAGAAGTCACCGTTGCCTTCAGGTTGATTCGAAATCTTCCCTTGGAAAAATCAATAAAAATGTTTTAGGTCTATATATAGTAGCATTCCTCTCTACAGCGCTGCCAAGTCAGAGGTCTTTGAAGAGTTCAATTGTAAATGATTGTTACGCCAAACCGACCTGTTTATTTCCTGATATGAGACCTTGGGATGCCATTTCAATGCCCACAATTTTATGACACTACATTAGGCGTTAAGCTGACTTAGGCAACATAATATATATTTTTTTTAAACCTTCATCCATTTATACATTTAGCTGGAGCAGTATTTCCTGAGGGTACTCTGGTTAAGTACCTCACTGAAGGGCTGTATGGCCATGCCCTGTCCAGGAATAGAACCTTCAGAGTCACAAGCTCATTTCCATCTCACTGCCTTTTACTTACCATCCCTCTCTGTTTCCAGTGCCATTAGATTAGACTGGCAAACGCTGCTTCACACATCTGCTCATGCAGCAATGGGAAAATTCATTTGACTGGTTGGCAGCTGGTCGGCTTTCTCAGGTTGTCTTCGTCACGCTCGGCCAGCCTGTAAACAGCAGCAGGATTCTGGAGAGAGGAACTGAACCGGCGGTCACCTTAATCTAGTGGCCAAATCGTGAAGCCAGAAGTGCCGCGGCTTGGCGGCTTGGACCCAGACGCTCAGTTGTAGGTGTCACAGCTGTAGCGGCCATATGTATCCACCCCATGAGCTGATCAGTCTTAGATATTTTGTTCCCTGTTTGAGGAGGAAGTGGGAGGAGGCTGGGCACCACCTGTGGGTGACAGGGACCCCCAGTGTCAGCACACCTCAAAACTCTGCCTCCTCCTTCAGATTCACACTCACGGTTGGTTGTAATTATAAACGTATGTTGCATTTTTATGTACAGTCTGGACACTGACTGCATAAGAACTACACAGACCAGAATGCCAAGTTCTGAAAATGAAAACCCTAATGAAGGTCAGTTTGACTGATTGATGATCAAGCAATGCCTGAGATAATTCAGTAACTGGAAGTTAAAAATGTGACTAATGAAGCATAGCGTTTTCGTATTAATTGTATAAATTTAGGCTACTGTAAAAAAAAAAAATTAAATTGGGTGAAATGATCTTTTTGTTTTAGTTTCATTCCTTTCAGTTAAAAGTTACAGAAGTCTGACTGAGCTCTCAGTCCAGTTTGCCCATTACAGTTGCACCTGTGCCTGGCTGTCAGAGAAATTTGCAAAAACGAGAGCAGGGTTTGCGGTTATTTCACAAACTAGTACCTGCCAAGTTCGACGCAAACATGATGATGTGGACACTGCATT
Organism: Albula glossodonta; assembly: GCA_019788955.1. Lineage (NCBI taxonomy): Eukaryota > Metazoa > Chordata > Actinopteri > Albuliformes > Albulidae > Albula > Albula glossodonta. Next base: position 1,517,351 of record JAFBMS010000094.1, read on the forward strand.
CGCCTTTTTAACGCTCCTCTGCATGCAGCTTTTACAGTAGGGCTGAGCCTTGCATCCATGATACATTTCACAGTATACAAAATGCACAAGTAATTAAGCAATAAACAATACCCTACTTAGCTACAGCGGTTTAGACAGCTTGTTTTTATTTATTCAATGATATCATTAATAGCCTTTAATACAGCTGGACAGGACTGAAGCATTTCATATTATGTATCCTGTTTTAAAGGGATGCCATACAAGTGTCCCATCTGGGATGCGAACTGGCAACCTCTACATTCCAAGCCCAGATTTCAGGACTCCACTTGGGCCAGCTAATGTAACAGTGGTTGCTGGTGGGTTAATAAACTCCAAACTGAAGTGCGGTGGTGTGAATGTCCAGCGGAGAAAGCTGAGGTCTGTGGCTCTGGAGGATTTCGGTCATGAATCCTGTTAAAACGATACTAGGTTTTCACAGCCGTTACTTCCTATTCATAGTCATGGTAACAGTGGCTATGGCGTATGCATTTGAACATCAAAGACTTTACACACACACACATACAGAGGTTTAGGATAGCATTAATAATTAATAACTGTTTTGAGCTTGTTCAGCGCCTTTGTTAGCATGACTGATGTTAGCGCACCTGGTGCATCAATCCGTATGTGCTCTTAGAGGCTGGTGCCCCCCCCCCCCACACACACACACTGCACACTGTGGTCAGGATTCAGTCACCATTTATCCTTAACTTTTACTTGCAACTGAAAAAGAGTGCTGTTCTTTTTGTCAACAAAATCAGCAAGCAAGTTCATTTTCACGATTGCTTAACTGGCCAGACTGTCGGTGAAGATAAAAATGTACACCTGCATGTAATTGTGAACCAAAAATTTTTTTTTTTTTGTGTTGACAATTTTCACTTTTTATCACCACACTGAAAAGCACTGATGTTTTTACCAGCAGACCTTATTCAAAGCCTTCACCTATACAGACAAAGCCAGACGTGATCATTGTATCATGTGTGAAATCTGTATAGGGGAATCGCAGGTATGCAGGTACGGCACGGTAGCTGCCTGAGGTGTGGAGCCATGTAGGTCAGCAATGTGATTCATGTCTGTACCTGTGCACAGGTAGTCCTCATTTCCGGCATGTGCCCTGTTCAGACTGATAAGGTGGTGCCGGTCACACTCAGCAAAACTGCACTTAAAAAAAATGAACGTTTCTTAAGTCGTGGAACCTCAACTCTGCGCACATGGCGCAATAACACCTTATGGAAACATAACCGCCCCTGTTTCCAACAAACCCCCGTCCCCACCACCACCTGGTTTACCTACAAGGATACAACAGATACCCTAAAACAACAACCGCAAGGATCGAGTTCAGGATCCATATTTTGTTATCATTTATATACTCTGCGGTGTAGCATAAATAAACTGCTCTTGTGACTGAAAGGTTATAGCACCTTTGAACGTTTAACCTGGATTGTACCTTGACCAGTCTGACCCGAATTGCTTCAGTAAAAATGTATAACTAGATATATAGATAGAAGATCTATAGATTGATAAAAGTTTAGAAATAAACTGTTAACGTAAATCTATATTAATGCCATCTGCTTAGCTAATCATTCATGTAGTTCCAGTAAATTAATTGTATTCATAAAACTGAGCCGATAACTCACATCAGACTTGGGCGTATCAGATACAGCAATGCCTTGATGTGCTTTTCCCAAGGGTGACAGAGTTAATGATTTGCTCGGCCTTTGTTTTCTCGGGTCAGCTCAGATTTGTACAGTTCTCTTTCATCTGTGTGGGTCCACAACAGCCTTTTGAGTTTGTTTTTATGTTTGCCCAACAGAATGGCAGTGGGTAGTACCCGGATTTTCCGAAAGGTTGTAAAAAAAAAAAAAAAAAAAAAAACACACGTTATCTACAGTAAACACGGTTCAAACGAGGTAGGCAGTGATTAGCGGTGCGGGCGAAGACGAATGTCATTAGATTCGTTTTTACAAACAGCACTGCTCGCTGTGGCATGTTATCGAGCCGGTCACCCTGACGCAGCAAGTTTGCATCGATTTGTTTTTTCCTAATTGAAGTTCCTGCAGCAGTCAACAGCTTAATGTCTCCCGGCGTGGTGATGCGTTTTTATCTGTGTGACATCATGCACCCAAAAAGTTACTTCAGCGAAACCTGATTTTTCAAAGATAAATAAATAAATGAAAAATGCTTTGAGTATCCCCTTTCCAGGTCAGTATGTTGCAGCCAGAGGAAAACATTAGAATTAGAAAGGAGGAATAGACAAACACCGCCGTGAAACCGTGGAAGAAAATGCGTGAACAAAACTGGCCAAGCATGGGAGAAATTACGTGAACAAAACCGCACAACTGTGGAACAAGACAACAACAACAACAGAAAAGCCAGCTGCCTGTCTCACACTTTCAGTTCCTCAAACTGGGCCAGACACATGCCGTTTTGAAATGGCTGGGCAGTTTGACGGTGCTGTCATTACTCACAAAGTAGGGGGTGGAGTGTTTTGAGGAAAAGCCCCAGCGGGTGCCACCCCTCCCTTGCTCAACAGTGCTGCGGCTTGCTCTGGCGCAAGAGGGGTGTCTGTTTTTTGTTAAACGCAGTGAGCCCTAATTTTGGGTGATTTCATTCTAACGATGGGGCAGTGCAGAAAAGTGCTCTCTCAGGGGTGTCCTTGCAAAAAAAAAAAAAACAAAACATAATAATCCAACTCATTTCACTTTGCACTTCATCACAGGCAAGAAAACAGGATTTAATTTATTTAGACTCCTGTTCTGCCCAAAAGTAAGACGCACACGATATTAAAACGACTGTTTATTCAGCCGCAAATTATGTGTTGAGTGATTAAATTATAGACTGGTGGAGTGACACCATTTTGTGGCCTGGTTGACATTTGGGGTGGTTAGATATGATGTCATCTTTCGGCAGCCCTTAGGGTTTGCAGTCTGCTGTTACCTTTGAGTGCATTTACATTTGGACATCTGTGCACATGCACTTATCCATAGCAACTTGCACAGTGTACATCTCTACACACTGTCCAGTTATACAGCTGGATATTCACGGAAGCGTTTCGGGTTAGGCACCTTGTTCAAGGGCGCAGCACCGGTTCCTCTTCTGGGAATTGAACCTGCAACCTTGTGGGTTACAAGCTTGCTGAGTGAAATCCCTCCTTCCCTCAGCGGTGTTATATACTGCTCAAAAATGCTGTTTGGCCAGAGTTTGCATTTGTGCCCAGACTCTGGGGCCCATCTACATGTATTCAGATTTTTCCTTTTAAATTCCCACCGCAGCCACATTTACTAACATTTACTTCCTGATTTTACCTAAATAGTTTGGTCACTTGGTGACAAAACTATTTGGCCTAACTTGCTTGGTAGCTTCATAAATAGGATAGCTCTGGTATCTGCAAAAAGCATCTCTGTAGGTGGGGAATTGTTTGAGGAGGAATGTAGAAAATTAACTTTACTAAATTTATATGTGCTAATGTGCACATATGTTCACTGATGTACATTTTTTTTTTATTACTGTTGATTGCCAGTATTGTTCAACCGGATGTGGTATATCAGTTGAAAAACAGCAGGGTTATTCAAACGTTTGTATTTGTTAAAAGAATTTTTTTTTTTTCCTTGTCACAAATCGCTCTACTTTTTAGACTTTGGGTAAAAATATGCATATCTGATTTTGCCATCCTTGGTTATGTTGTTGTCTGATATAAATAGTTTGCTGCGGCTCCTTTGGGTACGGTATCTCGGGTAACCATGACGATGCGCGGCAGCGTGCGGTTCGGCGCGTCGCGCGGCGAAGCGCCTGCAGACGGCCTTCGAGAGGCTGAGGCGCTTATCTGAGCGGACCTAACCCCCCACCCCCCCCCCCCCCCCACCCTCCTATGCTCTAATCCGTCACCGATAGCGACGCTGATTATGGGATGAGCTGGGGGGAGGCCGGGAAACAATCTAATCAGGCGGATTAGGCCCGGCCCATTGCCGATGCTCAGTGCAGCGCTCTCCAATCTCATCAGCTAACAACATTATCTCAACCCAACTTTGCTCTCTGTGAAATCTTCTGAGAACCTCGTCTGCTTTTTTCAGAATCGGCCGTGGTGCTGTAATCAAGTGCATCAAAGAGAAGGTAGAGAAAATGGCAAAAAAAAAAAAAAAACAACAGAATGATTGTGTGATTGGTACAGTAAGATGAAAAAATGTCTTGAAGGGCTTTGAGTCGCTGCAGACTGAGGTTTAAGAGACCGGGCCTCTCAGGCTGTGGCTGGGGTCAGAAACCATCTCAGAGTTACAGTGCTGTGTTGAGTTAATGATTTAACAGGTTAGTATACTCACAATCATAGATTAGCACCCTTCCCCTGATGCTCTTCCTGACCTAGGATCAGCGCTTGCGATTTTAGCTCATAATTGACATTGCGTATTGACACAGGAAGCCTGACCGCAGATCAGTGCTGCTGCTCTTAGAAGCTTGATGAGGAGCTTTGTGCGAATGGGCCCTGATCTAAGATCAGTTCTCGCCTATTAGCGCCTGACAGGGTTCAGTTTTTAATGAACAGTGGGGACCTGATCCCAGGTCAGTGCTCCTGTTGGGAAGTGTTTTGTTTGTGCATCAGTAGTGAGGAGACCATAGTGGTGCTTTTTGGGGACTGGGCATTCAGTGCTGGGTGTCAGGGAAACACATCTCTCGTTGGCTTTTCAGATGCATTTCGATACCTTGGTCAGTCAGTGGAATGACAACGAATGTGAACACACTCTGCTCTGCTTTTTTTTTTTTTGGAATATTCACCGGTTTGGTCCTGCCTACCCTTGCAGTGAAGATCTAAGCAGAGCTTCACATAGGCACTGTTTGCCTGTGGCCTGGTTCACTCCAATATTGCGATATTGCATGTGTGTCTGTGTGGACCCAAGGGCCAACATTGTGACAAACACACCTCTGACTTCTGTTGCACTACAGCCAAGTCATTTCTAAGGCTGGATTAGACAAAACAAGTGTCCACTCTCGCTCTATGTGCATGGTGCTTAGCTGGACAAAAAGCAACAAATGACAAACCTGCATTCCTGGGGATGCAAATCTCATCAAATGGAGAGATAACAGAGTGGGATTTAATTTATTGTTCACTGTTTGTAAATAACACTTTACATGGATGCCTGGGTGCAGAATTGAGCATAATTAGTCCCGTGTGTTAATTATGGAATGGGTCACGCATAGTGGGTCATTAAGCAGGATGGGAAAATGTTAATTGGCTTTGATTTCCTGGACATCAGGTATGGCTGCTTTTCAAATCAGGAGCTTAACCAGCCCTGAAGCCATTTTCTCTTTAATTACCTAACATTTAGGAATTTAGCTGAATCCCAGAGCGATGTACATGGCTTACATTTTTGTTCGTTTATACAGCTGGATGTTTTACCATAGCAGTTCAGGTGAAGTGCCTTTGCTCATGGTTACGGTGGCTTTGCCTGACATGGGAATCAAGCCTGCAACCTCTGAGTGAAAGGCCCAGTTCCGTTCATTACACTACATTATTGCCCTGCATCATTTAAAGCAGATTCTTATAGCGCTTCAAAATGGCAGAAATGACAAAGAGGCTGATTATTCTTTTTTGCAACATGTGTAAATAGCAGATGGGAATGTTGCAGGTTCGGCTGGGCGTGTCTGGTCTGTGAGGTAATGTAAGTTTGTTAGCTCACCTGTGATTGACAGTCCGTTAAGGTGTGAAGTGTTGGAACGTTCTCCCAGCTGCTGGATATTCTTCCCCGTTGTATGCTCACGAGCAGCTGTTAAAATGGCTAATTACCACCGTGAGTCAGACTGCGGTGCTGAAGAGATTAATGATTTGAGCAACAGGATCAAAGCAGCGCAGCTGTAGTTCTACCAACTCTGTGCAAGCATGTACGCACGCACATACACAGAAACATGTATGCACACACACACACACACACACACACACACGAACACAGAGAGACAGAAACACATAAACAGATATACACACACACACGCACTCATAGACACACATACACACTCACATAGACCCAGATGCTGGCATGTGTACATACATACATACTGACACATGCTCACACAGACGGACACATATCTACACATTGACTCTCTCCCTCTCCCTCCCTCCCTCCCTCCATCTCAGCACTTCTTTTTCCTCCTCCCCTTCACCTCCTTACCGGCACTTATGTGGATTTGTCACCTGGCAACCAGTGGTGCTGTCAGTCCAATGATGCGCTGAAACACAGCCGTGCAGTGAACCGACAGGCGGGACCAGCCCGTGTCTCGGCCTGGTGATCTCACCTTGAAGCCACAGCTCCCTCCGGGTGGCAACGGGCAGGGACCTACGCCTGACATTTGGTCCAAACAGGTGTCGTTCCTGTTCACGCTCACATACATGCGTGCTGATTTACATAAACAGTCAAATCGCCCTTTCTCTGTGTATTGACAGTTTACAGGCCCCTCCCTTTGATTAGATTACCCCTCCCTTTTTTTAAATAACATCATAAATTAAAGGTCATCGGTGGAATTTGGCAGTTTGGCCTGTTGAGGCTCGTTGCATTTCACATTTCATGGATCAAATTAACACACCCACGTTCTGTTAATCCGAATCAAGCATGCATGGTAGAGAAGCCATATTAGGCTCTTAAATTTAAGGCTCTATGTTTATTTACCTATTTGTTTTTTTGCATGGGTTTGCATGTGTCCACCGTATCAACGATTTCCCAGCATGGAGTACAGTCGTCCCTTTCGCCTCTGGGGAGATGGGCGACCGAGGAGAGTTGTTTTGATGTGCTCAGGCGAGAGGCGACGGCAACGCTTAAGCTTGTTGGCTCTTAATTCCAAGCCGTTTGGCTCTTGGCCCATCACCGCGGCATTGAGAGGGACCAACCCTCAGTATGGCATTAGAACCCCGGCGGCCATGCCGTGGACGGCACGCTTGGCATTTCGCGGGCGGACAGCAGGCCTGCTGCTGACAGCTCCCGCGTCTCTCCAGTGGGCACTTGACGGCTCGCTGGCCTTGACGTCTGACTGGTGGAGGTGGTGAAGGCCGTTTCTCCGGGGCCGTGCACACAGAGAGAGCAGGGAGGCCTCCATCACAGCTCTGTATTCTCTATGCTTTATATAGTCCCTCTTGTTATAGTGTTAGTTATAGTTATAGAGGCCCTCTTGACTCAGCGAGGTGAAACTGGTAGAGATTTAATGTCATGAGGTTAGATGGGCACTGACATTTGGGGAATCAGAGGCTTGATTGAAAGGTATTGGTGGCTGTTTTTGGGTCGTCTGATTGTTGTTATTATCAGGACCTGGTTCAGTTGTCAGAATCTGGTTCAACTCTTGAGTCAAAGTTTTGAAAATACAAAGATTTATAGAAAACGCACAGAATAAAGAATGGCCTGTCCAAGTTTTGAAAAATATGAAGATTTATTGAAAACACATAGATGGCCCCTTTTGCACAAATTGATTGAGTGAGCAATTAATCTTTGCGCTAGAAAATGCTCAAACGTCAGCTTTGAAATCACCAGGTGGCATCTAAGCAGCCCTGAGACCTGTGACTGGTGGCGTTGGAGCCTTGTCTCTTGGGTGATTTGACATGGAATGACCCATCCTGTAGTTTGAAAATAGTTTAGCACGGTGACCGGAGTCCTGTCAGTTTGAGTATTTTGCCTGTGAAGGCGAATTGTCTGACATCCCCCTGAAGTGAACGCCCACGCGCCGTGATGTACGTTCTTGTATATATTACATAAATTACATCTCTGTCTCGTTTGTGAAATCACTGAGAAAATTATAGACTCCATTTTTTTTTAAAATTAGCATTTCTTTGAGTAAGATACGGAAGCAAGTTTGGCTTGCATCTGCCATGTAATCTCCTCCAAGAACTCCTGTCAAAGTGTCATTGTAAAGCTCTCCTGGCATGCAAAAAACCATTGAGAGGGTTTTCGCACCTTCACCCCAATACCTGTTTGAACCCAGATATGATTTTTTTTTTTGTTTTCATTTACTGTTGATATGAATATGGTTGTAAAGTTGCCCGTGCTCCTGATCACTGATTGTGTCTTCCTTTAAATGGAACCAGCTTTCCAGGGACAGTTTTTCATCTATATTTGGTGCACGGTTGATGGTTACTCCTGTTTTGAATGTGCATTTGTGTTTTATGGCAAAGATGTCACTGACGGAATTCAGGATGGTGTATATTTAGGCCTGTTCGTGTGTGATTGTTTTCGTGTTTGTGCTTACCTGTCTGTGAACACACAGTGTATCGATCTGAATTTGACCTGAATTGTTTCAGTACAGTTTAGGTGTTCGGAACATTGGACCTCATTCATGAAAAGGTCACATGACCAAATCTGATCGTAAACTGAAGGGGCGCTCATTTTCTCGCAAAGATTGGCATTTATTTTTCTGCATATGGCCATGCACTAACATCAGCTCTCACATCAGGTTTCAGCACACAGGCTGAGTAAACCCAGAGAGAGGTGCAGCATGGCAAATCTCTACAGACGCCAGGAAAATACATTATATGTCTTCATAGTATGTAGTTTGAGCATTCATAAACAGGCAGGGTCCAAGTCTGAGACTAGTGGAAGTGCTTCTATTTTGCACATTCTTTTACAATTTAATAATTTTTTAAAAAATTGCTAATTATGTTAACAGTTTGAGTGAAAGGTTGAGTCTTTGAAAAAATGATCATGAATTTCCAGAATATCTGTACAGCAGACTGCTGTGGTGCTGACTTCACATGTTTTTGCAATGCCTGATTGTCCATGTTATCCCATGGTCTTCAAGTGCCCAAAACTTACTTGGCCTTTGAGTGCCCACATAAATATTGGATGGAGTCTGACCTTTTCTACAAAGAGGTTGACAGGGTCAGTGTCACACGTTTGCTCAAATTTGACCTAGACATTGTGCAGAATCTTCAGTATTTCCTCTTCGTTTTAAATGCCATCACTTTTCTTTGTTTTAAATGTTTCAAAACCCTAAAACTTAGTGTTTATTTCCAGGTTTACTTGGAAATTTAATGACAAAAAATGTTTAGTGTGGTCTCAGACTTTTGGACCCTGCTTTAGGCCAAGATATATAAGATAATAGACATATTAATTGAATGTAGTCATTCAGATTTATCAACCAGTTGATAAAAATCTATTTCCATCATCCCTGATGTATAGCCAAATATGTATGTCTGCCTCCTGTCACTTTTTCTCATTCCTGTCCCCCTGCCCTCCTTTCATAGCATAGAGTGTTTGTTTATTTCCTCCCCATATCTGTCATAACACTGATATTATCAGGTGTATCACTTGTTGAATCAGCTGCTGACGTTAGAGAGCGAATGAGCCGGAAGAATCTCATTTGCCCTTGATTTTATTTGGCAGTTTGCGTCCTTGCACCTCAGTCAATTAAGACGTTTAGGCAAATCGTTGGGTTTCGCTCAGTACGTGCATACTCCTGTTACACGTGGTATCTGCAAACGCTGAAGTTTAGTTTTAGCTCATCGCTTGCACTGAATTGCAAATCAAGGGATCCTAGATTCAATCAAACATGCTTAGCCTCAGTTTAAATGGGACTTTAGTCTCCTGAAGGGCATATGCCATGATATGTTAGAATGAGAACACATTCCACAGGACATGTTTGCTTGCTGCCAATTAAAGTGTGACATACGCAAGACAACCTTGCAGTAAAGTCTGGTTTGGATGGATTTTGCATGTTCTCGGAGGCACACTAGGTGCATTTGATTAAATTGGGACCAAAGTATTTCTAAGAGCCACAGAAGTAGGTATTCCGATGAGCTGGAGAAACATTTGGCATTTGGAGAAGAGAAAGACCTGACCTCGCCGTCCTGCTGTCCTCCCTCGTCTCGGACCAGCAGGCGTGACATAGTGGGGTGCCAGCGGAGGGGTGAAGACCGTCAGTCCGTCGCCCCTGAAGAGCCCCTCTCTCTCCCCAGCGATGAGTCATCGTCGTTCACAGCAACACCGCACTGCGCCCTCACGCTGTCTGCGCCAAGCTGCCGTGGCTCATACGTCTGTCAATTTAGAATAAAGTTACTCCTCTCAGTTACAACCCCTGGGCCCTCCTCAGCCCCAGGCTTGGTTTCCCTCATTTATCCTGCGTTTTTATTTTCCTGAGGGGGACGGAAGAGAAAGAGTGTTCTGGGTTGGACCTGTTGTGGTATAAACTCAGGAGTTAAATGATATCTGTCAATACAAGGGGCGGATGTCAGGGGTGGTGTGAGAAAAGTAAACAGGGTAATGTTACATTTTGTAGATTTGCATGTCACTGGATAGATAGGGTGTTATCTGGACCCTGTTGGACAGCTGACCCACTTGCATCCTGAAATAGCTCATTCAGTAGATTCCTTTGTTGCACGCACACACAATCACACATGCCCAGGTACTTTTATGTACATGCATACACACAAGACGTGTATGGACACAAATACGTGCACACAGACACTCTTACCAAATCAAACGCACAGTCAACAACACTCACACACACGTAAAGTCACACACAGATGCACAGTCACATATACAGATGGGCACACACACTTTCACCTGCTCACAAATCCTCAGGCATACTCATGTAGACACATAGAAATTCTCATAGGGACACATTGACACGCAATCACGTGCACGGTCACACCCTCACACATGCGCACCAGCGCGCACTCTTGCTCTGGAAGCCGACAGCTGGAGGGAGGCTGGTTATTTATGGGCTGTGACTGCAGGGTTGGGGAGCTGCAGGACCGCAGCCCTCAGGGATCTTGTTCACTCTCAGCTGGACTGTGAAGCTCTTGATTCCACAGGGATCAGACCCTGAAAAAACTGCCCGGCTATTTATAACCCCAACAGGGTTCCCACGCAAAACACACAGCTCCCAGCCTAGAGCATGGAGTCCAGAGGCCCAGTGTCCAGCCTAGAGCATGGAGCCCAAAGGCCCAGTGTCCAGCCTAGAGCATGGAGCCCAATGGCCCAGTATCCAGCCTAGAGCATGGAGCCCAATGGCCCAGTGTCCAGCCTAGAGCATGGAGGCCAAAGGCCCAGTGTCCAGCCTAGAGCATGGAGCCCAATGGCCCAGTGTCCAGCCTAGAGCATGGAGGCCAAAGGCCCAGTGTCCAGCCTAGAGCATGGAGGCCAAAGGCCCAGTGTCCAGCCTAGAGCATGGAGCCCAAAGGCCCAGTGTCCAGCCAAGAGCATGGAGCCCAGTGTCCAGCCTAGAGCATGGAGGCCAGAGTCCCAGTGTCCAGCCTAGAGCATGGAGCCCAGAGGCCCAGTGCCCAGCCTAGAGCATGGAGGCCAGAGGCCCAGTGCCCAGCCTAGAGCATGGAGGCCAGAGGCTCAGTGTTCAGCCTAGAGCATGGAGCCCAGTGTCCAGCCTAGAGCATGGAGCCCAGTGTCCAGCCTAGAGCATGGAGCCCAGTGCCCAGCCTAGAGCATGGAGGCCAGAGGCCCAGTGCCCAGCCTAGAGCATGGAGGCCAGAGGCCCAGTGCCCAGCCTTGAGCATGGAGGCCAGAGGCCCAGTGCCCAGCCTAGAGCATGGAGCCCAGGGGCCCAGTGCCCAGCCTAGAGCCCAGAGGACCAGTGTCCAGCCTAGAGCATGGAGCCCAAAGGCCCAGTGTCCAGCCTAGAGCATGGAGCCCAAAGGCCTAGTGTCCAGCTTGGAGCATGGAGCCCAATGGCCCAGTGTCCAGCCTAGACCATTGAGGCCAGAGGCCCAGTGCCCAGCCTAGAGCATGGAGCCCAGGGGCCCAGTGCCCAGCCTAGAGCATGGAGGCCAGAGGCCCAGTGCCCAGCCTAGAGCATGGAGCCCAGAGGCCCAGTGTCCAGCCTAGAGCATGGAGCCCAAAGGCCCAGTGTCCAGCCTAGAGCATGGAGGCCAAAGGCCCAGTGTCCAGCTTGGAGCATGGAGCCCAGTGCCCAGTGTCCAGCCTAGAGCATGGAGCCCAATGGCCCAGTGTCCAGCCTAGAGCATGGAGCCCAATGGCCCAGTGTCCAGCCTAGAGCATGGAGGCCAAAGGCCCAGTGTCCAGCCTAGAGCATGGAGCCCAAAGGCCCAGTGTCCAGCTTAGAGCATGGAGCCCAAAGGCCCAGTGTCCAGCGTAGAGCATGGAACCCAATGGCCCAGTGTCCAGCCTAGAGCATGGAGCCCAGTGCCCAGTGTCCAGCCTAGAGCATGGAGGCCAAAGGCCCAGCGTCCAGCTTAGAGCATGGAGCCCAAAGGCCCAGTGTCCAGCTTGTCTTATAAGCATTCAGTCTAGCTTAGAGGCAACTTGGGCACAGCTTTGTTTCATTAGAATCATCATGAACAGAAAAATCATCAGCTTAATCAAAATTTCCATCAGTGCTACCATTCCTTCAGCTGCTTGCAGTTTGTAGATGCTCAATTTAATACGCCTGCATTTACCTCACTAACGCCTACTTTGCATTGTTGTAATAGGCACATCATTCAATTGAATGTTTTGTAGCAAATACCTCCAGCCACGCGCTGATTTGACGACGTTGCATTCGGGCAATTTAGTTTTTCCTCGTGTCGATGCCGGCATGCAAAATAACGGGAAATACTCTGGTCCCATCTCCCGCAAAACTGGGGCAGCCATTCCCCCGAGGTCTCATTTCCTTTTGTCGGCACGGCAATGTGAGTCTTAGGTAGGCCTTGTTATTCCGCATCATAATAGCCGTGTCGCCGTCATCGCAGACTGCTCCTTTCTGAGCCAGTTTCAGGTTAAACAAGTTGTTTTACTGGAGCTGTAATTTTCCACCACAGTTCTTTAGTTCCATGGGAGGGTGTGAATTACTTGCTGGGAATTGACAATTACTTGCTCCATGGGAGAGTTACTTTCGACCCTTTTTACCTTTGTCTGTCTGTCTGTTTATCTTTCGGTCTGTCTGTTTATCAAAGCTGTTGTTGTGTTTGGATGTTTGCTTCTTATATCTTATTTTCAGTTCAGTTTGCACAACAAAGATGGATATTATGCAACAGTAAATTCCGTACCGATATCAGGAAATGTTATTTTCCACAAAGGCCTGTCAATACTTGGAACAGGCAACAAGGACAAAAAGTAAAGGGAAAGACCCTTGGTCTGCTGTTGCAGAACTGCATACTGTGTAGATTGTTTGTGAATTTGTGGCCTATTTGGGCTGAATTGCCTATTCTCATCAGTATACATGCTCTTATATTCTAATGTTCTTACCATATTGATAAGTGGTGTATGGAACTAAGCCAGGGGTCTGAGGTTTTCTCCATTTCCAGTGTGAATGCAGGGTTTTCTAGTGCAGCGCCATAACGATTGAACAAAATCCGGTGTCCTCACCGATCCTTGTCAAATAAGTTAACGGACCCTCCCCCACCCCCACCCCCCACCTGTGCCCTCTACATCAAGAGTGTCAAACTCTAGTCCTGGAGGGCCGTAGTGTCTACAGGTCTTTGTTGTGTCCTTTCAATTGGTCGCCATTTTAGGCCTTGGAATCCAGGGGTGTGGATTCCAGGGGGTGTAGCAAATCATTGATAAATGTTAAATGAAAAAAACCGGCAGACACTGTGGCCCTGCAGGACCCTGAGTTTGACAACCGCTGCTCTACATGAAGCGGGCCTACAGAAAGTGTGAGTCATGGTCACTGACGATTGCTCCCCTGTTACACGGACCCCTTAAGCCGCAGTTCCAAGTGAACAGATGGACTTTTAGATGGATTTTGTCTCTTTTCATCAGAGACCCCGTGGCATCTGCGCTTAATCGCTCCTCTGCTCCTCTTTCTCAGGGAACGAAAAGCCCCGAGAGACATGGAGTGTGTCGTTGGGTTCACAGGACGGAGTGTCTCTCCATCGCCTAAGTGCTGGTTTTGCACCGTCTTCGTTCTTTTCTGCTCTCTCTCCCCTTTTCTGTCTCATTCACGCCCTCACGCACTCATTCACTCTCTCACACTCAGCCTCTCGCATCCCTCCGAAGAACAGAGGGACACTTTGAAAATGTTAAAGGGAGTGTGCGACAGGGGGTGGCGTCTTCATACACAAGGGCCTGTCTCTCCACTGCCCCCCCCCCCCCCCCCCCCCCCCCCCCCCCCGCCCAACCGACCCCACACACACATAAACAAACACTGGCTGACTCACACACGCACAGTCTCCCTCATCCTTCTGTGAAGAAAGAAACGGACCGCTCCACAAGTGAGTGGTGGAGTGCAACAGGGAGCGTTTGGAATTTCATTTGGAACAATCCGCTATACAGTTGTGTTCAGTTCAGCCAGAACTCCCAGAGCTCCAGATTTTTGGCTTTGTGCGGGACTCTCCAGGTGTTCCGGAAGCAGCCGGTGGTCCGTGGTCGCCCACCCTGGAAAGACAGGCTCGTGGTCACGGCTCGGTGTGACTGCTCAGGATGGGTCATTGGTCAGCGAGGGTTTGGCAGGGGTGCAGTGTTTTGTTCTGATCCGTCACTAAGACACTTGATTTCACTGATTACGCCCCTGATGGAGGACCGTGATCAACTGAAATGCTGACACAGGTGTTTTAGGGCTGGGTGAGAATAACAGCCTGGCCTTCAGATTTGACACCCCTGGTCAATGGTCTGGGTCCTTGTAAAGACGAGCATCAGGCCCCAGGCAGTCCAGCTTCATGCAGTTCTAGTGTGCTTATTGCTCATTGGTCGATTGTCTGTGGTCACCCAGCCAATAAATACGAGTTTCCAGACCGTGGGGCTGTGTCCCCTCCCCAGCACTTACCACTCTGCCCCCAACTCTTGTTCTGAGTTGAGGAGGAAGTCTTTGTGGGAGTGGTAGTTTCTGAAAGAGAGGTCAGAAGGCTTGTTTGTTCCTGAAAAACCTGATGCCTGAATACTGAAAGCAGCTGCTGGAAGTGGACCAACCCATCCAGACTTAATGACTTCACTGTGAGGAATTTACTCTTTACAAAATATTTCAGGAGTAACTCAGGAAATTAAATTTTGAGGTCAAATTACCAATAACATTCACCAATATGCAAATTGTCGGTCTCATGTCATTGTGCAACACCATATTCAGACTACTGGATGTGAAATACGGCTATGGAATGATCAGGGTGTGTCAAATGGTTCTTTAAAGTGGATGGTGGGTGGCCAAGGAGTTCTGTGGAGTCCTGGTACTGCTGTCCCCAGAAGCCAGGAACGTCCAACAGTACTGACCTCAGTCACCATCACAGGAACCCTGGCCCGTTCGGAAAAACAGGAGCTATGGAAATGGAGGCTACCGCCGAGAAGAATGCTGCGCGGTTGAAAGATCGTGGCATCGCGTTCAGATGTGGTTTCAGCACGGCCACGCCAATCGCTTTTTCTAAATGTGGCCTGCTGTGAGAGAGAGAAACTGTGTTGTGTGACAACCCCACCCCCTCTTGAAACATCTTCTCATCTTATCTCATCTTCCTCTTTTGCTTCCTAACTCTCTTTCTACTCCTTGTCCTCTCTTCTCTTCACTCTTTCCCTCTCTCTTCTTCTCTGCTTTCCTCCATCTCTCCTCTTTCCTCTCTCTCCTTTCTCTCCCCCCTTCTTCTCTTGGCCTCCTCTTCTTTCTTCTCCTCTTCCTGTCATCTTTCCTCTTCTCCTGTTTCCTTTCTCTGCTTTCTTGCCTGTCTCTCTGCTATCTCTTTCTTCTCTCCCTCTCTCCTCACTTCCTCTCTTCTTCGTTCTTACCATGTCCTCTTTCCTCTCTCTGCTCACCATAAATGTCATACATAAGAGATGATTCATAATTAATCTGGTGGAAATGCTTCTCTAAGCCTCCTGGCCTTTGCTGATTAAGTTAGCGGCGAACCTGTCGGTGCAGAGTCAGGGGCAGCACCTGGCAGGGCACTAATTGGAAGGTCTCCGCATGTGAGGTCAGCGAACGTCACACAGGCTCATCTTATTTACACCTTCCTTCCGACTCACCTCCTCAAAGCACTCCAACCGCAAGCCACAGTAACGTGGGACTGGTGTGCTGAGCCTTGCTTCAGTGCTGCTGTTACCGCAGGTTTTTTGGCATGTTTTGGTGCTTAATTTAATCCACCTCTGTGCTAAAACAAGCCTGCTAACCTTGTTTCTAAGGCTGTCTTCTGGTTGGAAGGAAACCACAGAAACCTGGCCTTGACTGTTGCCCTCCAGGTTTTAACACTGCTTAACTAGGCGGGTCCTGTGAAGGAACAGAAAAAATGGGTCTGTAAACGGGAAATAAGTGAACAGAGTTGCGGGTTCAAGTCCTAGTATGACACTTGAGCATAGGCATCGTTTATGCTGGGAACGCTGGGGAACATGTCCCCACCACTTTTTTTTGTGGCTCATTTCGTCCCAGTGAAGTGAACATGATGAACCCGTCGTTGCACTTTCCAGAATGAACTGATGCCCATGCACTAGAGCAAGGTCACCCACCCAAGCTGCTGTATTTCGACATCCTCTCACATAAATCAATTGGAAGGTCAAAGCATTGTAAGTTAGCAGACAGGCCTCAGTTTTCCAGTAATCGTAATGATGTTGTAATTAATAATAGTAAATGAAGAAAAATAGATTGTACATTTAAATATAGTAGTTTTCATGATCTCAGTTATAATGATAATAATGATAGCAATATTTTTAATCATTAGTATCACATAATATGAACAGTAATTAAGATGAAAATAAGAAAGAAATATGTTTTAATAAGGAATATGAGAGAGAGAGAGATAGAAAGAGTGATATGGTGATGCGGAGGAAGGATAGCCAGGTAAAAGCTCTGTGTGTTACTGCTTGCACAGGAGCCTGTCTGCTAGGCTAACAGGTCTGAATAATGCAGAGCTGTGATGTAGCAGAGCGGGGAGCAGAATGTACCCCAGGCCTTTCCCCTGGGTCCTACTCCAGCCTCACTCTCCCTGTGGGTTGGGGTGACCTCACACACCTCTCTCTGGCTTTAACATGGTTTTTTGAACTGCTTTAGAGCTCATTCTGGGCACCTCGTCTTTCCCTACCTGTGTTTGGTCACCTACTGGCTCATGGTGCAGTCGCTGGCATAGGTGAAACGATGCGTCCAGGTGTGTCCAATGACAAGGAGCCAGTCATACCCCCTGGGTGGGTGGGGGGGGGGGGTGTTTTTGGACCTAGCGGCATTCACTGAATGTGAGTGTTCAGATGCTTCTCCTTGACAGGAGAGGTTATTTAACAAGGCAGGGTCATTTCATTGCAGGGTTTTCTGGGAAAAATGTGTGTCATGCAGTCTCCTACTTCTGGTTTGAGTTACTTATCTTCAGGGGAGGGAGGGGGACCGAGAGGAGACCTTGTTTTAGACAGATGACCGGTGTCCTGTGTCCTCACCTCGGACACCTGATCCCTTTGGTCTTTGTCCGATTCCAGCCAAGGGAAAAACCCCGGGCCCAAAAAACCTTGGGAAACCAGTATGGACTGGAAACACTGATGGCCATTTCTCTAAACCAAAGAAAGTGTGTGCTAGTTTGAGTACTTACAGTTGCACTTAAAAGTTTGTGAACCTCTTTGGAGCAGTCTTTATTTTCACATTTTGAAGTGTAATCCCTCTCAGATATCTCATTTAATCAGGAAGGCCTCCCTGATTAATGGAAGGAAAGATACATACTTGGGCTATTTATTTATCCAAATGATTCAGCATTAGATATCTTTGTTTGTGAAATATATCTTTGGGTTGTTGCACATTCTTGAGCAGCAATAACTTCTACTAAGCTTGTTCTCCTGTTTATCGGGCTTACATTTGTGTTAAGCAGTTTTAGCCCATTCTTGTTTACAGGGCAAACATAACCAGCATGTCTCATGTCCAACCACAACAATTAAAGTTAGTTTTTGATCCCAACTTTGACTTAGACCATACGTAACAAAAATATAATTCTTCTCAATGTGTTTGATTTCAGAACAATGGGGTTGATAGCTGTTTGATTTCAGAATGAAATATGTTTGAATACAGATAATTTCAAAAGGGCTCGCAAACCTTGTGCCGCAAACTGTTTGCACCTTGCATGTTGCATCTTTATGATGTATTTAGGCAAAGTGGTGAACGCATGTGTTGCTTTGCAAAGTGTCATAGAGGTGCGAACCAAAAATTGGAGGCGACTGTGAGAAGCGTAGTTGCTCAGTGGGTCATGTTGACTCTCCTAACTTGTTTCTGATTACATTTATCTGGTCATAATAATCCTCTGCTCATACCTGATTTTGAGCGGGAAGGAGTAACGTGTAGACACATTCTTACGAGAAATGTTGACTTCCTTTCACATGGCAAGCAGATAGCATGCGATTGATAATGAAGGCAAGCCAGAGCAGGGCAGCTCTGTTTACCAAAGAAATCTCTGGGGAGTTCCCTTGGTTTTCTTTCTTCCATCTTATTTCATTTGGTAGTTGCCTGGAATTTTCTAGATTTCCTGGCAAATCTGATGTGTATCTGTGGAATGCATGTGACAGGTCGAGGTCAGAGGAACGTGATTAGCCAGCTGGAGGAAACTGCCTCACTTACAGTGTGGTGGTTTTACTTGTTCCTGCTTCCTTCAGCTCGTCTGGGTCATTCATTGTCTAAAGCAGGGGGTCCCAAAGTGGGGGTTGCTTGTTCCTGCTTCATTCGGCTCATCGGGGTCCATGAAGCAGTGTTACCACAGTAAGAGAATAAATCATCCATATATTGGTGCCACGCAGGGTGAAGCACTGGCTTTCAGATTCCAGTCCTGGAGTTTCTTGGAGCTCTTGTCAGTATAAGTCTTTGATTGTCTAAAGCAGGGGTTCCCAAAGTGGGGGTCGGGACCCTCCGTGGGGTCGCGAGACACGGGTGGGGGGTCGCGAGATCATTTCTAGAATCAAAAATCTGATCGATGCATAGTGCCTACCCATCTCATTAGGTAAGTTTAAGATTACTGTATTACTATAACAAAGAATACATATGGTTGTTAGGCTACTGTGTTCTTTTGTGTTATCAAAGCACTATGCCGTGTATGAATAGGCCTATTAGTGCGTGTGTGCGCAAATGTTTGTAAGCTTCAGTCACCTCCGGGGATATGTGGGGGTTCTGCCGTTATTTTGGGGGTCGTGAGCTGAAAAGTTTGGGAACCCCTGGTCTAAAGAGCCCCCGCATGTGGCGGCTGAGTGAAAAGATACCACAAAAACCTGCTCATATGTAGACTTTGACACCCCTGTTTAAGACCCCTGTTTAATGTGATGTCATACTTGGACATGGTCCTCATTCCTGGTCTTGGGGAGCTTCCCTGTATTCTGGTTCTGTATTGTTACTCATCACTTAATGACCAATTAAAATGGTCGATTGCTCACATTAAACCATTTTTATCTGAACTGGATGTGAAATTCTAAAATTTGCATCAGATTGCAATAATGTGCCGGATATGAGTCATCCACAAATCGGTGTCAAGCCACAACTTAATTATCTGTCTTCGTTTTTAACTTGGCCCGACACATAAGAGGATACGTTGTCATGAGTAATTATGCCCCCCTGCCCATTAAAATTATGACCCTCATTGGACTGAATTTGATTTGAATAATTAATTTGGATTTCTGCAGGAATTTGCATGTAGAAAGAGGCTCTGGGTCATGCAGGTGGGACCCAGAATGCAAAGCAGGGCAAGATGCACAGAGCAGGGCAGTAAAGAGTAGCTCAGCAGCACAGCTGAGGAACACCGCATCAATTCAACAGCAGTTTGGTCGAACTGCAGATTGTATGGGTCTGATCATCATGGTTAACCTCCCCTCCCTTTCTTCTCTCTCTGATGAGTGGCCACTCCTACCATATTTCCCGCCTCCATCTCCTCATCGCCTGCAGTTGTAAAAACGCCAACATAACCAAATCCAGAAAATTTTGGAAGAAAGAAAAATGCATTCATCTAGTGCCAACATGATGTTGAGTAAACAAACTCTAGAATGCAAACTGTAACTCGGCTGGGGACAGCAGTTCAAAACAATGTTGCTTGAAGTATAAAAGAAACTAGTTCGCGCCGACATCGACTAGGAGACCAAAGTTTGGCGTTGACTGGAGTACACTGAGGCCTTAAGGCAGCCATTAATGGCTGTAACACAGGTAAATGGGCACTGTAATTAAGGTAATAACCTGTCCAACACTATAAATTATGACCGCTGTAAAACAGGTGAAGGCTGTCATAAAACAGGTAATGATTATTGTCGCCTGTCGCCTGTCACCCCCCCTTTTCTTGCCAGGTTTCCACCTGGTCCCGCGCCTGTCGTCCATCGTGCCGGAGAGCTGTCTGCTGATCGTGGTGGGGCTGCTGGTGGGGGGGTTGATCAAGGTGGTGGGGGAGAAGCCCCCTGTGCTGGACTCCCAGCTCTTCTTCCTGTGCCTGCTGCCCCCGATCATCCTGGATGCCGGGTACTTCCTGCCGATCCGGCCCTTCACCGAGAACGTGGGCACCATCCTGATGTTCGCCGTGGTGGGCACGCTGTGGACCGCCTTCTTCGTGGGCGGCCTGCTCTTCGCCGTGTGCCAGATCGAGGGCACCGACCTGAGCAGGGTGGACCTGCTGGCCTGTCTGCTGTTCGGCTCCATCATCTCCGCCGTGGACCCTGTGGCGGTGCTGGCCGTGTTCGAGGAGATCCACATCAACGAGCTGCTCCACATCCTGGTGTTCGGCGAGTCGCTGCTCAACGATGCCGTCACCGTGGTGAGTTTGCCATTATGGGGTGGAAAGTGCTGGAGAATTTTTTTTTTTTTTTTTTAACAAATATAGAGTTTCTTAGTAATCAGAAGGCAGTCAAGAGAAGGTCACCCATTTGCCATTAGAGTGCTGTGCTGTGCTTGCAGTTCCCCAGATTTTCTCATGCCCTTTTTTATTTTCCTCTCTCAAAAGATACAGTTCAGTTCGATATTTGTACACTTCATTAAATGCATGTTATGGTTGCTGGTAAATTTTTAAAAAGAACACGAAAGCAAAACGAGATTGAGACATTTAGGCCGTGTGGAATATTTGAGAAAATGTTGTGACAGAAATGCAGGAAATAGGACAGGAGGCAAACACTTTTTTACAGCAGTGTATGTAGCGACTTGTCCACAGTCTGACCACAGGGTTTGTGACAGGTGTTTATGTTTGTGTGCGAGTGTGGCAGCCTTTTTTGCTCTTCTGGGGAGGTGGGGCAGGTGGAGAAAAACATTTTTACTAAAGGCTAAAGGAAAGTGTTTGCGCATGATCTTTCTTTAATCATCCGGTTTAATTAACTTTTTGGCTTCTTTACCGTCTTTTTAGAAAGAAAAGAAAAACCCCAGCACAGCCCTCATAGCAGCGTTTGATTTTTTAAACTTTGTAAATGCTGTGGCTCCCTCAGTTTTTTTTTATTAATTTATGTTTTGGGCTCTGCTGATTGGCCATTGTTTTTGGGTCCGTTCCCCACGGCAACGGCCGACCCACTTTGTAGGCAGACAGTGTTCCTGTGCAACAGCCAAAATCTATTTTCAATTAATGTTTGTTATGGCAGGCTGTATTCGTTATTATGGTTGGGGTAGTGAGGGGGGGGGGATTCTCTGTGTTTTCTGGGAGATGTTGTTTTGTGATTGACTGAGTGAATCTCCTATGGACTGTGGGCCTCAGTGTGTCTTTTTTGGGACGATCAAAATCGTAGAGCGTGTGGAAGAGCTTGAGGGCATGATCATTACAGTCTATATAGTTATGGCGCCTCGTTAAGGATTCGTTAAGTATTTGCTCTGCACATTGACAAACTCCATGTCTGCAGGTACAGTCTGGAGATGGGACGTTAAGGCCCAGGCATCTCTACTTAATGTCATGTGACTTAAGAGGGTAAATCAATCCTCAATACCTTAAAAAGTGTCTAATTAAATGCAAATAACAGGTTTCAATGATTCAGACATTTTAAGTATGGATAGTGGTGTGAAAAACCAGCAGACACAAGGAGTGAGTCTGAGAACCACTGCTATTTTGGAATCTAGTTGTTTTCTTGGCTTTTTTTTTAGCATTCTGAATAGATAAGGATTAGCTCAGCATCTCTGGGGTTGAACAGGGGTCAAGCTGGTCAAAATCCTCAGGCTCATCGCTCTCTAGGCCGGCCGGGTAGTTGCAAGATTCATGAGCTGTTGGTAATGTTGAGTTTCTCCGAGTACATAGGCGTCATGTGAGTGGCATTGTATCTGCAGTGTGGGGGAAAAAAACGCAAGGGGTAGCCGTCATTTGAAATGGAGGAGTGTTGGACTTACTTCTGCAGGCAGCAGGGTCTGTGGGGGAGATTTGGTTGGTTGGAGTTGGACTGGGGAAAAATATGCTTACTTTTCTTGAGTGCAGTGACACACAAACCAAACCCAATGTTGCCACCACAAGCCAGAAGTGGGGAACCCCCCTGGCTTGAGAAACTAGAAGTTCTCCCATGTCAGACCTGTTTGTTCCACCTAAGCACTAAAACCAGCTGATTCCACTTAGCACAGCTCTTCCTAGCCGGGGAGGGGAGCTAATTTGTGAACTCAGCTGGTTGGAGGAGATTCATGGTAACACGTGTACTTCATGCAGCAGGGTTTAATGGCTCTGCTGCTATGGTTACGTATGGAAAACTATGGGAATCTATGCTCACTCTACACAACAACATTAAGTCACACATGGCCTTTGTCTGTGTGCGTGCGCGCGTGTGTGTGAGAGAGAGAGAGAGAGACTTTGCGTGTGTGTGATTATGTGTGTGCTTATCCGTAAACATGGTTGGTTGTATTTATGTGTGTGAGAGAGAGAGAGAGCGTGTGTGTGCTGTTGTGTGTAAACATGATTTTGTGTGTGTGTGTGTTTTAGAGAGAGTGAAAGAGTGTATGGTACTGCGTGTAAACATGGTTGAGTGTGTATGAGAGCTCTGGATGAGTTACATTCACGGTGCTGCCATCTCATTGGTTGTAAGGGAAGGGGGCGGATCCTCTTCACACCTCCTCGATGAGAAGTAGAGTCATGCAGGGCCGGAGGGGCGGGAGGGGGTGAGAGAGGCATTTTGGGGCCCGGGGATAGTGTGCTGTTTCTAGTCCGGGCTTGGTTAGCTGCTGCTGGTGCCGCAGTCGTCACTGTTACTAGCTGCTGCAAGGTGTTCTTTTTTTTTCCAAAACCAGTTCTCTATAAATGTTTTTGACGCAAGGCTTACAACATGTCGATGTTACTTACACCTCAGACGGCAGAGCAGCTGTAAGCCCCCCCGCTAACCATGACAAAGTGACCATAGAGGAAGGGAAAATAAAGTAATGCAGACACACAGCGTTAGCACTTCCCTACAAAAGGGAGTAAAACGCCTTTGACATTTAACGTCGGTCTGTTATGCTCTTCTGCTCAGTATGATGTAGTGTTTCTCAAACCTGGAGCAGTCTGTAAAATTACAGTCCATCTCTGGAGTACTTAGGGATTTCGGACTCACTGTTTTTTGTTTTTTAAGGTCAACCATTTTGTTTTCCCTTAAACTACTTTAAACACTTTGCAGCTTTGGTTTGTTTGCATTTCCTTTTTCATTGAATTCTAGATAAAGATGACCGCTGAATTCTTCATTGTCTAAAAAGGGTTTGGTTTCAGTAACCGGGTTTCCACACTTTCGCGAGTTACAACCCCTCTGATTTAACCTGCTGGTTTTTTTCGTTGATCAATAAAAAGCCCTGCTGTGTGAATGTGGGATATTTATTTTTCATAGCATGCACTGTTATGACATCATGTTATGTTACATCACTGTTATGACATCATATGACTTTTGAGAGTAAATCATCTTTTATTAAACATTAAGGGCCAGATCGATTAGAGAGTTAATATTTTTGCGCAGATGATTCCAGTGTTATTTCTGTTTGGACCAAAAAACTACCTCAACACTTTTTTTTGCAAGCAGCTATGCTTGTAATAAATGCTTTAATATGTAAATAAGGCTCTAAAAGCTTAATAAAAAATGCTGTGATGAAGGCTTGTTTCAGTCGAATTGCATTAGCGTTTTAATAGGTGTTGGCCAACAATAAATGGTGAAATAGTGGTCTGTCTGATTTTTATAATTGGATGTGTGACCTTCTTCTTTTTTTGAGAAAACTGAACACTATATTGACTTTTTGGATCGGCACTCCTGAAGCGTGACTCTTCCCCAATTTCTTCAACCTAATAAAAAAAAAAAACATTTATCAGTTTATAACAGCCCAAATGTTTGGGTGAAAAACACAGGGGGCATTCCCTGGGGACAGTCTGAGAACCACTTCTCTAAAGGGATCTAAGGCATTTCTCAGCTTTGACCATGAGGGCACTTCCGTTTTTGCTCGCTGTGACATGGCACATTTTGGGCCTGTGGGAGGCTCATGCTGTTCCGTGTGGAAAGCTTGAGCCCCGTGATCAGCTGTTTGAGTCCCCGTCTGCGCCACTCTCAGCTGTGGCCCGGAGGTCAACGTTGCCCAGGCAACAAATGGCCCGTCCTCATCAGGAAATGTTAGTGGTTAAGCCAGATAAGTTCCACTGGGGCCCCATTGCTCTCTAGCGGCCACGCCTGGTCAGGCCAGGCATGTGCAGGTGCACAAACCCAGAACATGTTGGCCTTGTTATCCACTGTTGACAGTATGTGGGCAGTATGTGCTTGGTGGTATGTTGGCAGTGTAAAAAGAATCGAGGGTTGTCGTCACTGCTCACCTGCTCGGCCTCCTCCTCCTGAAGTTGGTTGGCCGTCTTCCTGCAGGAGATCAATTAGTTTGATCAAGTTCAGGTTTGGGTGGGGGGGGGGGGGCTTTATTGTTAAGATCAATGGAGATCCAGTGGAAATCTGATCTGCAGTGTTGCCCCGGTTGAGTGGCAGTGTAAATGAGCCCGTGTAGGCCTAAATGACTGTGTTTCTTGGATGCTTGCCTGGCCTGTCATCACTGTGTGTCCAGCAGCATGGCAGTTACAGGGCCAGCGCGTGTGGATGTGTCCCTCTCGGAGGGCGCTGTGAGCGGGCTGAGTTGCTGTCAGCTGCCTTGCGTGAGTCCCATGTCTGTTGGTCGCCGCTAATTGTGTTGAGCTCCATTAGGCTAATAGGACTGGCGGAGGGGGGTCATGGGGGAACAGAATGTTCTTTGTATGCCGCACGCCCACACTCGCACGCACACACACACACACACACACTCATACTGCACAATATGCAAACATACGCTTTCTCTGTTTCCCTCTCCCTCACTCACACACCATACAAATGTAGACATACACTGTCTATCTTTCTCGCTCTCACACACACTCATGTACACGCACACACCCATACCACACAGATGCAAACATAAACTTGCTCTCTCTCCTTTTGTCTCTCTCTCCCTCTCACTCTCTGTCTCACACACACACACACACACACACACACACCAGCGTAGACACAAATGTACTGTCTCTCTTTCTCGTTGTCTTATACACACACACACCACACAAATGAACACTTTCTATTTCTCTTTCACTCACTCACACACACAAGCATAAATACACTTTCTGACACACACAGACATACGATGTCTCTCTCTTATGCACACACACACACACACCCAGCTACAGCTTTCAGAAGAGGGCTTGGCAGTGCACAAAGTGAGGGGTGTTTTCATGGTGTGTGTCCTTAGTTCTCTCAGTCTGGACACTTCCTGCTAGCTCACAGCTTTACCCAGTGTAATTTCCAAGATGTCCCTGGGAGCCCTCAGCGTCTGCTACTGGAAACAGGAAGTGACATCACAGCATCTGATCCCTGAATGCAGCTACCGCATGACTGTCTTTTTAGTGGGTTTTTTTTCACGTTTTGTTGATTTGAGGTGCATTGAGGGGAGATGACTCAGTTTAAATGATTTAAAAGCTCAGCAGGCAGAAACCGTTCTGATTGTCAGCCGTTGAGAGAGGTTCACTTTGCTCACCATGAATTTCCCGTGTTTGTTATGTAAAGGCTTTTTTTTTTAAGTGTCTTCTGAAAAAGACAGACACATTGTGCCTTGTGTCGAAATGTCATCGTTTAAAAGGGGCCAGGGTATAAACAGCTAGCGTCGTCTTTGTTTCTCCTTCACAATAATATTTACCGTTCTGCTCAGAGAAGGTACAAACACAGTCTCCTGTTTCCCCCACAGTGTTTCCAGAGCGGGGCTTAGTATCTATGGCGTATGTTATCACTCTCCGTGGTGTTTGTCGCTGTGTTTTTTCCCTCCATTCTTCAGTGTCACAGTTTTTTTTTTCATTTATATAACAGTGCTATGTTCAGCCCGTGTGTGTCCCAGGCTAGCTGTCATATGCGATTGAAGGATTCTTTAAAATTTTCTCAGCAGCAGTGATCTATAGCAAAGTTTTGGTGTACATATCTAACAGGACTGCTGTAAAGTGTAATTGAAGCATACTGTAATCATTTGTCAGGTGAAGTTTAATTACTGTTTTGGTTATAGGACCCATATATAAAATGTGAAGCAGGGTTTTTTAGGATTGGATGTAGGACTTGCTCACAGACTTAAATAAGTAAATATCAAATACTTTAATATTGACTTATTTAATCATTTATTCATTCACATACAGTCAGCGCATGAATAAATGATTAACTAAGTAGATAGTAAAGGGTTTGATATCTGGATATCTTTTTCCACATTGAGTCATGGACATGTGGAACAGCATTCTGAGTAATGTAGTAGGGACTAAATCCAGACTTAATGTATACTCTCTGGACTTGAAGGACAGCACAGTCTTTCAAGTTTTTTGTGCATTGCTTGCGACCCAAAGCCAGTTTATGCCATGATAACAAGATTTAAAGGTTATAGATCTGTTTAAATTTACAAATAAATTCCTTTAGAAGGATTATTTTGGCAATCTGAGGCTCAACTGTAATTAAGTTTTGCAGACTCTGCTGACTGGTGTCTGACTCCCCTACTGCAGACTGTAGATAAATAGCATGTCTGTGGGCTGAATGGCCAGTTCTCATCATTATTTTGTTGTTAGGGAGTGTAGATGAAAGGTAGTGTAAGTGTCAAGCATTTTCAGTTTGGTTTTGGTCTACCAAAGCTGCTGTGAAGTGTGAATGAAGGATTTTGTTCTAGTTCCTAATTGTGCCTTATCCACCTGCATCCCCTTCTCCCCTCCTCTCCCTCTTGTCTTCACTATCTCCTTCTTCCCTTCCTCCTCTTCACCCTTCTGCATTCTCCTTCTGTCCTTATATTCCCCCCCTCCTTATCTTTTCCCCTTTCCTGCCCTCTTCTCCCCTCCTCCCCCTCATCTCCTTCTCTGTTACTCTTTTTTAATTCCTTCCCTCTTTTTCTTGCTTCTTTCCTCCTCTTCTTCCCCCTCTTTCTCATTTCACCCTTTCTCTTTCCCCATTCTCTCTTCTCCATTTCTTCCTCCACCCCTCGTCTCCTCTTTCATCCTTCACCTCTCCTTCCATGTCACCCCTTTCCTTCCTTCTTTTCTTCCTCCCTTCTCCTGTTCTTCCTCTCTGTCCCTCCCTGCCCTGGGCTCTTTCCACATTCGCTCTCTCCTTCCCTACCCCACCCCGCCCCACCCCCCTTCCCTACACAGGTACTGTACCACCTGTTTGAGGAGTACGCGGGGGTTGGCACGGTCACCGTATTGGACGTGTTCCTCGGCGTCCTCTCCTTCCTGGTGGTGGCACTAGGGGGCGTGCTGGTGGGCACAATCTACGGAATCCTGGCTGCCTTCACCTCCCGCTTCACCTCGCACACCCGGGTCATCGAGCCGCTCTTCGTCTTCGTCTACAGCTACATGGCCTACCTCTCCGCCGAGGTCTTCCACCTCTCCGGGATCATGGCGTGAGTCCCTCTATCCCTCCACCACCTGTCCCTCTGCATATCACATATCACACAGACATAATGCATTCATGAAGCAGGCCCTCAAATACTGTTGGGTATTCCATACTGGTTAAATAGTAAAAAAAAGAAAGTCATGGTAATTTTCAGTTGATATGTTTTTTAATTAAGGTTTATGAATTGTCTGAATGAGTCTTAGTTGCATTCCTATGTATCTACCAAGACAATGAAAGGGAAAAAGCATAAAGAAAGATCTTAAGATTCTTTAGAGGACATTGTTTCATTGTTTTATTTTTGGTTTGTGAAATCATGTGACTTGAGCACTTCCTCCTATTGGCTCTCACTGAAATGAAACCTCACATCAAGGCCCTGGTCTTGTAACACTGGCTGGCATTGTAAAGCTTTAATTACCTCTATGCGGGCACAATAAAGCACCAAGGTTAATTAAGGTGTTTAGCTGGAGATGATTGGAAAAGTTTCCCATGCGACTGGATTTCCCTGTAGGTCCTAATGTGGTTTCTTTTATTTTCTGTTTGTCCCCTTGCCTCCAGAAGTGCGGTCTTGTGTGAAGCTATGCTGGTACTGTGTGTTAGTAAATCAAAACACATTCTATTGCCTATTTTACCCGCTGTTGTTCTTTGCAAACACCCCCCCCCCAGGGTCTTTATTTAGTTTCGGATGAATTACGACAATTCTCTGCATAACAACATGACTTCTGAAATGCTTTACTCAGGGTACAACTTCAAAATGGCACGCAGGATAATACAGATTCAGTATAACAGAAACATTGAAATAAAACATGAAAAAAGACGTCAAAATCGGAACAAATGTAAACAAGTATTCTTAGGCAAATGCATTGTAGTGCAAAATCCACTTTACATTGTGGCTGTAGCAGGATTGTATTGCTTGATTTATTTATTTATGTATTTATTATTGTAAAGTTTATCATGTTTTTGGTTGCTGAACATGTGAAGGCCACACATTGCTGGTTGAATGTCAGGTGATGAAAATCACCTGTAACCTCTGTGGATTGTCATAGGAGAAACCCGTATGGGTCAGAATGTAATTCCGTCCGTAGGGAACAGAGGTAGTGGACTGAGCTGAATAAAGGGAAATGGGGGTGGGGGGGTCTGTGTGGACTGTCTGGAGCATCGCTGTACAGCTGTGTGAATTACGAGAGCGCATGTGATTTAAAATCACCGGCCGCGTTTTTCCCTTCAATGCTAAACCGAGTCTGCTCTAATATACGGCTCACACTTTGGCGGGTGGATTTATGACCGCTTGTGGGTTTTCAGCCTTCACGACGGACGCGTCAATGCTCTGCTCGGATTCCAGCTGCTGGGGGAAGCAATGGGGGGTTGGGGGGGGGGGGGGTGTTGGGGGCATTAATCAGGCGAGGGGTGTGTCAGGCTCCGGTCGAGCCTCCCGGTCACGCAGCAGAAGGGGTGGAGCCCGGTTGGTGCCACTGTTTTGTAATCCATCATAAACGCTCTGATGGCAGGCCATTGGCTGAGAGTGGATTGTGTTTGCATGGTAGTCAGTAAAATGCAGTGTTCCGTCAACCTGTGGAAAGGCTCAGCAGTGTAGTAATTCTGATAAAATGCATTATGACATAGCAATATGTCAGCCAATAGGAGACAATGTGGGTTTAGTGGGAAGTGAGAATTCATTGGATGGGGTTTTTTCAAACACAACGGAAGAGAATGTGTGTACAAATGTGTGTACAAGAATGCACAACTATGAGTAATTCTGAGACACACTCAAATTTATGCTGCCGCACCCGTCTCCGCCCTGCCCCCCCCCCCCCCCCCGATTTCTGGTGGCAAAAAAACGCCAGTTGAGTTATTCATTATGTAATTATTCATTGATGTCTCCTTCAGACATACAGACAGTTTCAGAGTTACGGAGTTCCGCAACAGTTCCATTCCCAGTGTTTGTGTATCTCTGTGATCCTACGGTAGATTTACAAGAAAAAAAAAAACAGAGGCACAGAGATGGGCATCAGCAGACAATGACAAGTAGCAGTTGAACACTTGCAACATGCAAAGTGTGTGTGTGTGTGTGTGTGTGTGTGTGTGTGTGTGTTTGTGACCTCCTGGGGCTTGCAAGATTTCATCAGCTTTTGCATAATAACTTGTGGCACGTAATGCAGCAGATAAATAAATGAAGGCGCACGTTTCACTCATCAGTGCAGGAAGGAAGCCGGCCATCTGAAACACTGCTTGACGGAGCGGAATTGATTGGCCTGATCTCACTCAGAAATGCTCTGCAGGAACATTCTGCTCCTACCTGCGACTGCTAACCAAACATTTTTATCATTGCTGACATGGACAGTGAGCTGGGATGCCTTATAATGCCTTATGAGGCATGAATGTACTTCTCCACATCGCTGGAAGGTCTGATTGGGAGCTCTTAGTTGCCTATTCTTTCTCCCTCCCTCACTCTCTCTCCCTCTGCCTCCAACCATCCCGTTTCGTTCATAAATGCCTAGTAAACCATCTCGTTTGCTAGGCATTTATGAGATGCTCTTACCCAGAGTGACTTACAAAATTTCACATTTCAACACACAGTCCATTTGTACAGCTGGATATGTAACTGGGGATATTTTGGTTAAGCACCTCGCTCAAGAGCACCAGGGCAGCACCCTACCCGGAAATCAAACCCACCACCTCAACCATTATACGACACTGCCGCCCGTGCTTTGCTGCACTATGCTGCGTATCTAACTACACATCTGGTCAAGCCAGGCCAGTCAGCTGGAAGACTTCATTAGAATGGATGACTGGGTTCCACCTCAGGTGATGCAGTGATTTGTAACGGCATGATTAAAAGTGGAGATTATGTTCTTATTGATGACGTGGCTGATTTTAGCATTATCTGCGGTGGGGTAGGGGTCCGGGTGATGGGGGGGGGGGGGGGGGCGTTGGTCTTGTGTGTGAGTTTTGAGGTTCTCACTTTGCTTAGTGGTTGCAAGTCCTTGATCATTGAGTGTCTGCTAAATGTTTTTTTTTTTTTCTACAAAGTTTCTATATTCAAAGATGATGCACCAGGTGCTTGTTTTTGGAGGTGGGGTGGGGTGAGGGGATGGGGGTTAATAATATACATATTATGTATTTTGATAAAAAGGTTTTTTTGATAATCATTATGATAAATTACTGTTGTTTTTGCTGTTGATCGTTTTTTGTGGAAGTGTTTTTGCACTCGCTGTGTTGTTTTCTATTTGGTTATGCAAATAATGGCTGGTTTGAAATTCCATTCTCTCTCTCTCGCCCTCCCTTGTTCTCGCTCTCTTGTATGCTTCATACAGATTGACCAGCAGCACTGAAATGTCGTTGTAAAACACAGTGACATGTGACTGTGTTTGTTTATGCGGGTTTTGGTGGATACACCATGTTTTCATGTTTATGTTTATTTTTATTTAATTGAATATGGCTTTGACGTTTCAGTAAACGAGCACCGAAAGTCAAAGTTCTCCCTTCCTCTGTTTCTTTTCCTTGCTCTATCTCTTTCTTCCTCTCTCTCTGTCTCGCTTTTACATAATGGGAAGAAACAGCCATTTCAAAGAACGAGAGGGGAAGAGTATGGCAGGAGGGTAGTGTCTTCACACAAATGGTAAAATGCAGTTTTTTGTCGTCTTTCTCTGTCTCTCCCTGTCCCTTTCTCTCTGTCTCTCTCTCTCTCTCTCTCTTGCTCGCTCGCTCTCTCTGTCCCATCCCTCTCTCCCTCCGTTTCTCTCTCTCTGTCCCTCTGATTTCCTAGAAGCCGGATCAGGGGGTCGTGATGTAGTTGTGCAGTCACATGTTTGATGCTCACTTCCCCCAATCAGCTGTCATCTTCACACTGCTGCACCTCACCGATGACATAATGACTTCCACTGCAGTGCTGATGGTTATGACCACAATGCATTGCACACATGTGATGTCTTTCACCCATGTCAGTGGAGCTGTTTTCGGGTTGCATCTATGATGTGTGCTGTCTTTCAAGATGCTGATAGGAGTTCAGTCTGATGAAGGGCAAACTTCTCCCTGTAGGACAGCACGACTGCCATACTTCTTGGAAAAAAAAAAAAAAAAAAAACAATTGTGAATACCAGCATGTTTTTTTTTTATTTGTCACTGAGTGCTACTTTTTCTTCCTTCCAATTAAAAAGGTTAAGGCCAAGTAAAAGAAACCATAAAGGATCCTTAAAAGCCTCTTTAAAAAGGAACGTCTCAAGTGCAGTCTTTAACCAAGAGGCCGGATCTGCAGGAATTTTCTCTCCCCCATTTGAGGACATGAAAATGGCATTTAATTGGCTACTGTAAGGATGGTCTGGGCCTGGAGGGCCATGGAGTCCACTAACTTTGAGTGTTAGTCCGCATATAGTTCAGTTCGATTTTATTTGTTTTGAGCTTTTTGCAATAAGTTGTCACAAAGCAGCTTTACAATAGATCCCGGGCCTGAAACCCCCTCAGAGCAAGCCAAGGCAACAGTGGCAAGGAAAAACTCCCTGACAAACAGGGAGAACCCTTGAGCAGAACCTGGCTCAGAGGGGGAGCCCATCTGCTTCTGGCCGACACTGGGTGGACAAAGAGTCAAACAGAACAGTCAATGTAATATTGTATTGTAATATGAAGAAAATGACTTATGTAAATCATACGGACTCAAATAGAAATGAAAACAAATAACAATCTGTGATAATAATCACAATAACAGTAACAAAAACAAGTAGTGAATTCCCCTGGCAGTCATTGCAAATGAGAATTGAGTTCTTAGTTGGACTGCATGTTTATTTAAAGGTAAATAAAGAAAAGATGTGGCCTCTGTTCTTATCATGTCTGCGTCTGCGTCTGTCTGCAGATTGATCGCGTGTGGTGCAGTGATGAGACCCTACGTGGAGGCCAACATATCCCACAAGTCCCACACCACCATCAAGTACTTCCTGAAGATGTTGAGCAGCGTGAGCGAGACGCTCATCTTCATCTTCCTGGGCGTTTCCACGGTAGCAGGCCCACACGACTGGGACTGGACCTTCGTCACCGTCACCGTCATCCTCTGTTTGGTCGCCCGCGTTCTGGGTGAGTAGTCATCTCACGTAGTCGTTCTGTGGTGACTGGTCGTCTGGCTGTTTGATTGGTCACCTCACCACCATTTCATTGGTGGATCTGGGCAGAATAGAAGGGGAAATGTACCCACAAATTGCGGCAGCAGTGATGAGGTGTCACAACACTGAAACTGGGTAGAGCTACAGCTCGCTGTCAGTCACTCATTTCAGCCAATTAAAACGTGTTGCTCTTTACAACTCCATGATCAAATTAAAACACTGGAACCACATGATAACTCCGTCCATGATATCTCATTCACCAATCACTACCCAAGAGGCAATACTTGGGTATTTACCAGACATCCTCATCCAGTCTACAGAAAGGCTATAGAAAACCCAGTCAGTTGTTGAGAGACGAACAAAAAAACAAGACCGAAAACAAGCAATGGTGTGGATTCAAAGGAACACTGTGGACATTCTGATGCAATGGCAACAGTAGAAGACTAACCTGTTCATTTTACAGTTTATATTTGTCATGCAGACATTTAACTTGACTTTCGGACAGTAAGACATTAAGCAACATTTCCTGGGGAATGCAAATGTGGAACCAGCAGGGTCAGCCATGAGGCTAATTTGCACCCGTGGACCCTGAAGCAAGTCACACTGCACAGCGTGACAGTACACTGCACATGTATGTGTAATAGAGCTGGGCTGGCCATGTCATAACACCCTGCACTTGCAATACAAAAACAGAAAGCTGCTTGCATTGAAACAAAGCAAGAGCCATTGGCATATGTTTTAACATGCTCGTATTAGACCAGTTTGGACATGTATAACCAATAGTATCTGCATGCACGTCACGGCTCATGGATTGTAACTCAGGAATCCATCTGAGCAGGGTGAGGGTGGGAGGGGATACAGAAATACTACTATTTTTAGTATTTCTGTAACCCCCATAAATCAAACAACTACATTTTAGAGATTTTAGAGCTTTTGTCAGGTGGATTTGTTTTGTTTCCGCATGCAATACAGATCAGTGAATCTGTGCAACCCACATGTGAAGTTTCATTCTGAAATAGCATGAGCATGTTATTTTTTTGTTGTAGCATGTTGTTTTTTTTTTTTTTGTCCGAGTTGTCAAGAAGCACCCATTTCAGACCCTGTGGCTCTGTGTTTTTCCGCATTGCTGGACGTTCCCTCGGACTATCAGCTGTGAAAGCTTGCAAATGGTGATTAT
Organism: Albula glossodonta; assembly: GCA_019788955.1. Lineage (NCBI taxonomy): Eukaryota > Metazoa > Chordata > Actinopteri > Albuliformes > Albulidae > Albula > Albula glossodonta. The sequence goes on from JAFBMS010000094.1 coordinate 1,551,265, forward strand.
GTGTGTGTGTGCTTATGAGACACCCAACTCCCTGCCTCTATTTGAGACCCTCAGGCCTCAGTATGTCCTGACTAATGGGGGGGAATTGGGGGGAAATATCCCTGAGTAAGACCCAACAGGATGGATGGTGACACACACATTCGCTTTGTCATGCCTGTCAAACTGCGCTGCACAGTACATTAGGTCGGTGGTGAGCAAGCGGGGAAGGCCGACATTGTCGGCCATAGTTTGAGAAACAGGAAAAGGAAGTGGGACTGTGCGATGAAAGGGCTTGATTGCAAAGAATGTTACACCATATTGCAGCACTGTGGTGGTATGGCGTAGCGTTTCACATGCAATGTTTCTGTGAGTTAACACAAAAAACAACAGATGTGTTACAGGTGTTTCTCTGTTAACTTTTGCTTGAATTACCATACATTTATATCTAGGTGGTATGTTCCAGAAAGGACGTGCCATTTTGAATATTATAGAATGTCATAGAATAGAATATTAGTTTAACACAAAGTAAAGAAATGAACTCTCTCCGCGCAATAGAGCATTGGGGTTTCCTCAGTATATATTTTCCATGACAACACTCCTTATTAAATTATAATTTAAAGAATGTTCCATGTGGAATGGAGATTGTGTTTAGTGCATATTTCAGTTAAATTAATTTGCAACGGCTGGTGTAAATATGGGTTTTTATGGACTTAAGTTTTCCTCGTGTGATTCAACTCTTTTCTCTTTCTGCAGTTACAGTCTGCATTTATATCAACACAGATACATTTGGTATGCAACCCCTTAAGTTATAAGCCAAGTTCTGCTAAGCTATGGTAATGCTCATATAGATTTTTGTTTCTCCAGTGCTGACTACCTCCTTGTGCCTTCACTTAATTTCTTCACACCCAATCAAAACCTGCAAAACTGTGTGGTTGAGGCTCTGGTTGATTACACTCAGCTTTATTTAGTATCCCTGAACATTTGAGCCCTTTGAGATTCATTTATCCATTCATTCATTTAGAAGCGACAGCTCACAGTAATCAGCATATGAGTAATTGGATCAATAGATGTAATGCCAGATTTATCTAGAAGCTAATCTGCAACTCTTGGCAGGTGAACATGTTTTTGCTCTCATGAAAGTATGGTTACACCATACATTTACAGAAATTCTGCATAACGAGGATCGAAACAGGTTGCAGTAAAGGGGAAAAAATGCAGAAGGACAGAAGGATTGAAGTTAGATTTCCCCATATATTTCACCACAGAAAAGCTGTGGTTTTTAATTATCTGGATATATGTGCTGTAACGTTGTGTCCGATATCGTTGGTTTGGTGCATTCAGCCCCTCTCGTCCTTAATCTTCAGCCTGGAGCTTAATAGCACTGCGGCACACAGACAGTGTATCGCTGATCTCAGGTCAAACTGCTCTGAAGCCCAGTCATGTTTTAGGAGACAATGCTCGGTGTACCACTGATCTCAGGTCAGACTGCTCTGAAGCCCGGTCATGTTTTAGGAAACAATGCTCCATTTAATATATTACAGGCTTCATGTCCCAGGCCATGAATTTCAGTAAAAGCCTATTTTTATTTCCTCAAATTCACAGTCACAGTCCCCCAATAAATGCTATAAAACGCATTGCCAGGGCGATAGCACCATTTGCTATAAAGCGCCTTCACTATAAAGCTTGGTTAGTGGATGATTTATAATGGTTACCATAGTTCCCTGATGGGTTCCCCACCCCCCCTCCCCCCACCTCCCTGTCTCTTTGTAAATGTGAAGAAATTCTTTCTTTTGTCAGAGGTTGAGTCACAGAGCCGGGTTAATTTGCTTCCTTTAGTGCGCCTGAGAGACAGAACATTACGAAGCGAGGCCGGGCGGCTCCGCAGTGAGCGCGCTCAGTTTCACCCTCCTGTCGAACCTGTCACTCAAACGCTAATTTAACTTCACACTCAGATTCCCTGAACACTCTGTACTGTGCTGCCGGGCAAACAACAAAAAAGTGCAGCCAGAAGAGCTTATGGTAATAATAAGCAGTAAATAATAAATAATTATTGTATTACTAAATCAAATGTGCAGTAACAATAGTAATTTTAATAATGAAAGTGTAACCTCGCTGGTTTATTGGTAGTGATGGTAATGTTTATCTTGATTGATGATGTGATAGTTATTGTATTAATAATCAAATGTGCAATAACAATAGTAATTTTAATAGTGAAAGTGTAACCTCGCTGGTTTATTGGTAGTGACGGTAATGTTTATCTTGATTGATGATGTGATAGTTATTGTATTAATAATCAAATGTGGAATAATAACAATAGTAATTTTAATAATGAAAGTGTAACCTCGCTGGTTTATTGGTAGTGACGGTAATGTTTATCTTGATTGATGATGTGATAGTTATTGTATTAATAATCAAATGTGGAATAATAACAATAGTAATTTTAATAATGAAAGTGTAACCTCGCTGGTTTATTGGTAGTGATGGTAATGTTTATCTTGATTGATGATGTGATAGTTATTGTATTAATAATCAAATGTGGAATGATAATAGTAATTTTAATAGTGAAAGTGGAACCTCGCTGGTTTATTGGTAGTGACGGTAATGTTTATCTTGATTGATGATGTGATAGTTATTGTATTAATAATCAAATGTGCAATAACAATAGTAATTTTAATAGTGAAAGTGGAACCTCGCTGGTTTATTGGTAGTGACGGTAATGTTTATCTTGATTGATGATGTGATAGTTATTGTATTAATAATCAAATGTGGAATAATAACAATAGTAATTTTAATAGTGAAAGTGGAACCTCGCTGGTTTATTGGTAGTGACGGTAATGTTTATCTTGATTGATGATGTGATAGTTATTGTATTAATAATCAAATGTGGAATAATAACAATAGTAATTTTAATAATGAAAGTGTAACCTCGCTGGTTTATTGGTAGTGACGGTAATGTTTATCTTGATTGATGATGTGATAGTTATTGTATTAATAATCAAATGTGGAATAATAATAGTAATTTTAATAGTGAAAGTGGAACCTCGCTGGTTTATTGGTAGTGACGGTAATGTTTATCTTGATTGATGATGTGATAGTTATTGTATTAATAATCAAATGTGGAATAATAATAATAGTAATTTTAATAGTGAAAGTGGAACCTCGCTGGTTTATTGGTAGTGACGGTAATGTTTATCTTGATTGATGATGTGATAGTTATTGTATTGATAATCAAATGTGGAATAATAACAATAGTAATTTTAATAATGAAAGTGTAACCTCGCTGGTTTATTGGTAGTGACGGTAATGTTTATCTTGATTGATGATGTGATAGTTATTGTATTAATAATCAAATGTGGAATAATAATAGTAATTTTAATAGTGAAAGTGGAACCTCGCTGGTTTATTGGTAGTGACGGTAATGTTTATCTTGATTGATGATGTGATAGTTATTGTATTAATAATCAAATGTGGAATAATAATAATAGTAATTTTAATAGTGAAAGTGGAACCTCGCTGGTTTATTGGTAGTGACGGTAATGTTTATCTTGATTGATGATGTGATAGTTATTGTATTAATAATCAAATGTGGAATAATAACAATAGTAATTTTAATAGTGAAAGTGGAACCTCGCTGGTTTATTGGTAGTGACGGTAATGTTTATCTTGATTGATGATGTGATAGTTATTGTATTAATAATCAAATGTGGAATAATAACAATAGTAATTTTAATAATGAAAGTGTAACCTCGCTGGTTTATTGGTAGTGACGGTAATGTTTATCTTGATTGATGATGTGATAGTTATTGTATTAATAATCAAATGTGGAATAATAATAGTAATTTTAATAGTGAAAGTGTAACCTCGCTGGTTTATTGGTAGTGATGGTAATGTTTATCTTGATTGATGATGTGATAGTTATTGTATTAATAATCAAATGTGGAATAATAATAGTAATTTTAATAGTGAAAGTGGAACCTCGCTGGTTTATTGGTAGTGACGGTAATGTTTATCTTGATTGATGATGTGATAGTTATTGTATTAATAATCAAATGTGGAATAATAATAGTAATTTTAATAGTGAAAGTGGAACCTCGCTGGTTTATTGGTAGTGACGGTAATGTTTATCTTGATTGATGATGTGATAGTTATTGTATTAATAATCAAATGTGGAATAATAATAATAGTAATTTTAATAGTGAAAGTGGAACCTCGCTGGTTTATTGGTAGTGACGGTAATGTTTATCTTGATTGATGATGTGATAGTTATTGTATTAATAATCAAATGTGGAATAATAATAGTAATTTTAATAATGAAAGTGTAACCTCGCTGGTTTATTGGTAGTGACGGTAATGTTTATCTTGATTGATGATGTGATAGTTATTGTATTAATAATCAAATGTGGAATAATAATAGTAATTTTAATAGTGAAAGTGGAACCTCGCTGGTTTATTGGTAGTGACGGTAATGTTTATCTTGATTGATGATGTGATAGTTATTGTATTAATAATCAAATGTGGAATAATAATAGTAATTTTAATAGTGAAAGTGGAACCTCGCTGGTTTATTGGTAGTGACGGTAATGTTTATCTTGATTGATGATGTGATAGTTATTGTATTAATAATCAAATGTGGAATAATAATAGTAATTTTAATAGTGAAAGTGGAACCTTGCTGGTTTATTGGTAGTGACGGTAATGTTTATCTTGATTGATGATGTGATAGTTATTGTATTAATAATCAAATGTGGAATAATAATAGTAATTTTAATAGTGAAAGTGGAACCTCGCTGGTTTTTGCAGGGGTGGTGGCACTGACCTACATAATCAACAAGTTCCGCATCGTCAAGCTGACTACCAAAGACCAGTTCATCATCGCCTACGGTGGCCTGCGGGGGGCGATAGCGTTCTCCCTGGGGTACCTGCTGAACGAGGAAGTCTTCCCCAAGAAGAAGATGTTCCTCACCGCCATCATCACCGTCATCTTCTTCACCGTCTTCGTCCAGGTGAGCTTTGTGTGATGCAGGCGGGGTTTTGTGAAGGTGGGGCACTTCACTGCTATGCTTTTGATTTCACTGGATTTCCTGTTTCAAAGTGTGTGTGTGTATGTGTGTGCGTGCATGCACGATCATGCATTTGAATGTGCATTTCTTTGAGCTTTTACCTGTGTGTGTGTGTGTGTGTGCACGCGTGCGCCTGCTCATTCATGTGTGTATGTGTATTTGTTTGAGTTTGTGCCTGTGTGTGTGTGAGCCTTTGTCA
>JAFBMS010000094.1:1564002-1570074 GCA_019788955.1 Albula glossodonta
GTAAGCTCCCAAATACCAGAAATGAGTAAAAAGAACATAAGAGCATGCCATGATGAGAGCGGGCCATTCGGCCCCACTAATAGACCGCTTATTCACTAACAACTCTGCTTTGGAGACATGGCACATTGTATTGAAAGGGAAAAATTTAGTCATAGATTTTTGGTGAACTCTCCGTTCAACAAACATCTTAGTTGTCTCCATCTGCCCAACACTGAAGTATTTTCAGCTAAGCCAGGCCCAACTAAGCTCGCCATTTCAGCTAAAGAATATCCAAGACTGCATCAAGTCTGGCTTTGAACCCAACAAGGATCTCTGCCTCAACTACATGACCTGGCAACCTATTCCATATCTATTGATAATGATAAATAATACTTCCCTATATCAGTGTGGAACGTACTCCTATCTACTTTCCATTTATGTCACTTGGCCTGAACTCATCCTAAAAAAGTATTGTAGTTAACTTTATTGAGCCATTAAATTTAAAAGCCCCTATTAAATCACCTCTCGGTCTCCTTGATGTTGATGAAGAGACCGACCCAATGTTTGTAGTAAGAGACAGGGGAGTTTAATCACACAGCCGGCAGCGGAAGCACAAGCATGGGGCAAAATGCTCAAAAGGAGGCCATCAGCCTTAAGTCACTCTGAAGGGTGCCTCTGCCTGATTGCGTCCGTGATGCTATTGTTACAGGACGCCTCTGGGTCTAGCCAGACTGGGAAACAAACCTTTAAAAACTAACGCAAATGCAAATGTAGGGATGTCAGTAATGCGTCGTGTTGTGCCTCTTCTATAGGATTGGTTGCTAACAGCACTCATTTAAAAAAAAAAATAATAAAATAATAAAAAAAAAAAGTCCAGGTAGGTTGAGGTGACGTAGCTTGGCTTGAGCAACACCTAACTTGGCTACATCCCGTGTGACCTTCCCGGATCCGCTGAGGTCATCGTTCCTGGAGAGTCGGCCTCCGTGCCGTGCGTGTCATCAGAGAGTCTCCATTTGCAAGTGAAATGGCCCGTGTCCTCTCTGGGGCTTTAAGGCGCAGCTGTGGGGGACAGAGCTCAAGTCATGACTGTCCCCTGGAGAAGTGGCTCCTCTCTGGGGTTCTGTTTCTAATAATACCCCCTAAACCGGTCCTGCTCCATCTGAGTTCTCTCCCTCTCTCTCTCAGTGTGTCTCTCTATCTCTGAGTCTCTGTCGGCCTCTCTCCATCTCTCTCTGTCCATCTCTATCTGTCTCTCTCTCGCCATCTCAATCAGTCTGTTGCTCCCTCTCTTTTTCTCTTTCATTTTCTCTCTACCTCATTCTCTTTTCCTCTCTCTTTCCGTCTCTCAGTTCCCCAGCTGCAGTCGCTTGCCCGGCTCGATTGGTTCACCCACGCAGTGTACCGATTCCCTCTCAGTAATCGTCCTGTCTGCTGGCCGCCTCAGCCGCTGGTGCCAGTAAACAGGCCTGCTGAGTCGCGGGTTTGACACGTTCCCCCACCGAGCGACGGTACATGACGCGGCCCGTCGCTAGCGGCGACCACCTCGGCTGAGGCACTATCGCTCCTCTGTGAACTCAGATGCTGTCACTACAGCAGAACCACACAGCATTTGTGTTGTTTTTTTTTTCCCTCTGGTATAACAATATGACATATCCGGCCACCTGAAAATGTAATGCAGGAGCAAAAGACTGCATGCAACAACTCCTTACTGAAAAAAATGCCGCATTTATTAGCCTTTGACATATTAATCGAGAAGGATGCAAGTATAGCAACAAAAAAAATCAATAAACTATAATAAACATGTTTTTTTTTTGCAGTCTGCAGTTATTGCATTAAGTCAGCATGTTTGTGTGTGCTGTGAAAACCGAGTCTGTCAGCCTCCGTATGGTTGGTGAGACAGCCTCCGTATGGATGGCGTGACAGCCTCCTCATGGCCCAGGTGTGCCCCACAGCCCCCGACGCTGTGCTGCCCACTTCCAGCTTACTGTGCCAGCTTCGGGCCAGCATCCAGCCATGCGCATCCAGCTTCTGTCGGAGGTTAACCGACAGCGCCGGCAATTTGCTTGCATCAGCCACGCTATCCAGGCTTGTGGCTAAGGGAGTCGAAGCATGTGTTTGCAGTCCAGGTGTGTGTCCCATGGCTGGGAGTTTGAGTCTCACCCACACTGTCACCAGCTATGGCCGGAGGTCTTCGTTGGCATGGCAATGACTGGTAGTGACTTCTTCTGGCAGACTCGGCACCTGTAGTGTCATGTAACTAAACATAGCTCTTTCTGACTGCTATGAAACTTATTCTTTATGAATACCTATGGAAATAGTCTTTCATGTATATTTATTATTACAAAACTCAAGGCAGCTTGTGGATTATGTTGGCAATCGATCTCATGTGATGAAGGCACAGCTTGCTTTGAGGGCCTAACCGTCCTCTGACAGCACAGGAAACATTAATGGTGAGGCTTCAGCAATGATGATGAAAGACTTGGCCGCATGAATCAGTAGCCATTGAGGTGCGGCTGATTAGGGGAACGGAATAAGGAAATAATTTTTCAGGTATTAGGGAACAGATTCCGTCGGTCGATTTATGATAAATCAGTGCCTAAAATAACCACTCACCTGGCTTCGCAAGTGCAAATGTTGTTGTAAAAAAAAATCTCTCTCAAGTTGATAAATTAACAGTAGGCTGGCAAAGCTTATGGGTTATTCCTCTAAGCGAGCGAAACTTTTGTTTGTTCAATACAGTTTGTCCTATACTGTAGCTGCATTGTAAGCCTAATCAGAGACAGGGGTAGGAAATTAGTGTCAGCTACAAACCCTGTATCCAGTGCATCTCATGCTTTAAACCTGAAACAATGTCCCGTTGTATTGTCCCTTATAAATAAACAGTTAAGTAAATAAAAATGTACCTGGACTAGCTGTTAAATTTGCGCTAGGTTGGCAAAGCTTTATGGGTAATCCCTCTAAGTGTGCAAAACCGCTGCTTAAGACGGGCCTGGCCTTTGGGCGATGAGGGTACTTCACCGGTACAGCAGGATTTGGTTTCCCACATCTTTCAGGCAACTTCCTCCCTCTCTCGGCGGGCCCCCTTGTTCGCTGGGGAGTCGCCGCCTGTGTTGCTGAACGGCGATGACAGCTCCCACTTTGACAGACTGATAACGAGACGGCTACCATTTCGCACGGGTGATGAAACAAAAAATGTCACAGACACAATTCAGTACCTTTCTAAATCCGTGGACGGATAAGTTATGAATGCAGGCTGTGTCAAATAAAACCAGGCCCACAGGCGAGGAAAGCCGCTCAGCCATAATGCATGAGACGAAAATCATCCCTCAGTTCTCTGCCCCTGTTTCTCATTTGAGGTAATTAAGTCACTCGGTAATTGATTAAAACAAACTCCGTCTTGTGTGGGACTACATTTGTGATGTGAAATTAACTTTAATAATGTTTGAATGAATTGTCTTTACTTTTTCCAAAGTACTTAGAGGTGCCCTCCTAATTCTAATTGGTGTTTGCCTCTCAGCGCTATCGGGCGGCTCAGCTGCCGAAACTAGCAGGCATTGCCGGTGAGCAAGACGGCCCCACAGAGGTAGTGGCAGGGGGACCGTGACCGTAGAGCCCGGGAGAGGAGAGGCTCTGTCAGCACCCGCAGATAAAGCGGAAGGCTTAGCACCAGCGTATGTCATCGCTGCAGTCCCTATCTGAAACACTTCTGTATTTATCCAAGAGCTGTCACAAAGCGTAGATAGGGCCCTAGCCTGGTCTGATCTGGGGCCACCCAAGTCTTAGTCATACGCAAGTCTAGTAAGTCCTACTCAAGTCTGAGTCACAACCATGACACAGACCTACATGAGAATATGCAAAGTGAATAAATATACTGAATACGGATCCAAGACGCCAGTCAGTCAGTGCGAAAGTCTGTTTATTGCTATTTAAAAACCGATTATCACATGGTGCTTCGCTGTTTTACATATAAGAAAAGAAAAAAAACAGAAAAACTTCAAACTTTTTTTCCCCTGAAACCTCTCAGTTATCAAACTTTTTCAGTAATCAAACATTCAGGGAAATTGTTGGATGCGGAACCGTATAGCTGAATTAATGCCGCATAATAATAATAGGTAAAAACAGGCCATAGTAACTGTTACTGGTGACAGGGAGGAGAGGGGTTTGTGCACATAGCACAGTCGGGCTGAGGCTGCATGCTGTTTCTCTCCCACAGTTCCTGGACCACCTCCTGACGGGCATCGAGGACATCTGCGGCCATTACGGGCACCACCACTGGAAGGACAAGTAGGTGCCCCGTCCATCTGCTCACAGAACATTGCTTTTCTGTCAAACACTGTGCTCAAATACGACCAAAAACTGCTTAAATATGACCAAAAACATGCGTCACCTCACAATCATATGGAGTGTGGTACCATACATACATTATTAGTATTTATTTATTTATTTACTTATTTATTTAGTTGTATAGCACCTTTCAAGAAAAGGTACAAGGTGCTTTAGCAATCAATAAAACATAAAAATGAAACAACAAGAAGAATTAGAGTGCTATACAGATTATAAAAACAATCACAATATACCAGTAGTAGTTAACACAAATCAAACTGAAGGACATGAAAAAGATTATCTGTACAGTTGAGTCTTGCGACACAGACTTGGCTGCTCGGGCCTCTTGTCGAGGCAAAAGTGAAGACCGTTGGCTGTGAACATCATTTGTTTCCCATGTCTCACTCCGTCATTACAAAAGCCAATATGACTCGGCCTCCTACAGAACCGCTCCATCTTTCTCAAGTCGGTGCTCGTTTACTTGCTTCGTGCGGAGATTGATTTTCCCGCAGGCATGGAGTGAGGGGTCATAAAAACCCCTCGTGTGAGATCATGTATGTGGAGTGTGCCATGGCCAGAGGGAGACCCACAGTCACGTGCGGAATAGGGCGAGAGAGGCTGGGGGAAGGGTTTGAGTTTACTGTCCTTCAAATAAGCATTCTGCTTTTTTTTTTCGTTTGATACACAGATAGGAAGCTTGAAACATCAGTCATGTTCTGTCATTTTTTCATGGCTCTGTGAATAATACAATTTATTCAGAACATCATTCAAAACATCATATGACACCGTGGCTAACACAGTTCATTGCAATGATAAAACGATTTTTTTTGGGATTCTTGAAAAATGTATCCTCAAAACTTGTTAAGAGAGATACAAGGTTTTAAAACACTGGTGAGATATGTTAGTGCAGCTCGGTCAGCGTTTTGGGGTTTGGGGATTTGACTGTATTGAGGATGGGGTGTATGTAATATTTTGGGCTGTAGGGATTTATATTTAAGAGGCTCGGGAGCAAATAGGTTTTTTTTTTTTTGATATTGGGGTACAGATAGCACCTCTAGAACGGGGGCGGGTGGAGTTCTTTCCGAGCCTGAGTGGTTCAGACATCTCCAGAGATGTGTCCCCAGCCAGAACATCAAAGCCTGGAGCCATAATCCTCCCAGGACAGCCCCGGCCTCCACACACAAACACGCCTCACATGCGCACACTTCATACTGCCCACAGGGGGCAGCGTTCAGCCGTTATCGCTGATAACACATCCAGAGTTTTTACTCTCTTTTTTCAATACATCAATTTTGTTTTACATTTTTAAAGCTACAGTTTTTTTTTTACCCCAAACCTTGTTTACATATGGTTTAAATAAGGGATTTTGTTTATGTTTTACATCCAGAACTGTTTAGGTATGTTTTAAAAACAGTTCCATTAAAAATTGAGAGCAGCCTAGAAAAACCAGACTTTTTCCAAAATAGATTGTTACTGAGTATGAACCACACTGTCCACAACAAAACAACTGTCAGCAAATGAAACAGCGGTTCGATAACGACTTGCTCCGAGTCGGTTGAGCGAACTCATCTCATTTTTGGAAAGATGGACTCAATATTTGACAAGATGAATCTATGAGAGTGCGGCAGCTGTCAGAAGATGTTCTGAAGCTCGGTATTTCACACTGATCAAAATATCTCCAGAAAATGTTGTAAAACATCTCCTTGGCCTTGAAAATGTTCAACATTTATGAGTTTTGATTTAAGCGTGCCACCAAACACCCCCCCCCCC
>JAFBMS010000931.1:0-53343 GCA_019788955.1 Albula glossodonta
TCAGCCATGTTAAATACTACATTTTTTGTGTTATTGAATATCATGTTTTTACTACTGAGAGGGATTTCCTCACCTGTTTTGCTCTGCCTCCTGGGATCTGCAGGGAAGGGGTGGGATTCTGTAACAGAGATGGGTGGCTCATCCCTTTGACTGGCTGGTCTGGGGAAACCCCATCTCTTCTTTACCTTCCTCTTCTTTGTCTTTTTCTTCTCTCTCTTTAGTCAGCTGATTATGGTCCTCCACCTCGTCAGCACCTCATGAAAGTAGGTCCTCCTTGGGAAGAGGCCGATGGTCAGGCAGATGAGGGAGACAATTACAGCAAACACCAGAATCCAAAGCTCCATGGCCATTCTGCTGGGAACGAGGGACATTCTGCGGAGACAGGCATCTTGTGAGAAGACCGTTCACAGCCAGCCACAACAACTTGTAATTTCAAGTTAACCAACAATGTTAATTTATTGAAAGAGAAATAAATTCTTGCTATAGATAGATAAGATGGCATTCAAAGATAAGACAGGAGAAAACACAAATTTGCCTGGGCCCATCTCAAATGACTGTACTGTCCTCTCCTTGTACCAGAAACCATACTCTGCAACACCACCATGTAACTGACAGTCATTTAATTTACTTATTTGGACTAAACAAACCCTGTTTGGAACAAACCAAACCATTATTGACTTACCCAGGGGTGAACAGTAACGGAGTACATTTACCTGAGTACTGGACATTTTTCGAGTATCTGTACTTTACTTGAGTATTTTTTTTTTTTTTTTTTTGGAAACTTATGACTTTTATTCCACTTAATTTGAAAGACAAATATTGTACTTTTAACTCTACTACGTTTCTATGAAGGTTTCCGTTACTCGTTACTTTGAAGCATAAATTTGAAGTCAACGGATGAATTTGCTTTTCTTTTCTAAAATGCGATAGGCCATACAGTGTGTCCGTCACAGGAGAAAAACCAATCACAGTAAACTACTCCTACACCTGTCAGTCAACTTCAAAGGACTTGCTGCAGTTTTTGAATTTAAATTTGAACTTGGCGCTTGTAACGATGCTACGACAGATAAAGATGACGATTCCTCATCAGAGCACCCGTGGCCATATCTAAAGTCCATGTTTGAGATTTTTCAAATGAAGGAAAGGTTCATGTGGTTGTAAATGTTTGCTTTGTTTCCCGAGAACAAACTTCGTCACTGCCTTCAAAAATTTTATTATTTAAAGGATCCTATTGACTTCAGGAGTTTTAGACCTGGCGAATGAGTTACCGTTTAGCATACTGACAACGGAAGCAGATGGGGCTGTCAGGTGTGGAAAATGGCTCAGCGTTTCAATGTCCTCTATTCAAGAAAAGCAAGAGGCATTGCAAAAATATACTGCCGTTTTCTTTCACAGATGTTAAACTCTGATACAGCGTAGTGCGAAGTGACTAGACAAATAAGACCGCTGTCAGACTCGCAAGACATGAGTGGCCACAGTGCAGATATAAATCACCACCAGTCAAAGTAAAAGGATGTGCTCTAATTCGATCGTATGTATCTATGTTTCAAGAACAGTACTGGTGTCCTTCTCATAGACTTCATGGAACACTCCAACCATTTGTGAACGACATGTTAATACCATTCCAGTCAAAGCACTGTCATTAGCATCATATTCCTGCGAGCTAACTCAGGAGGCTAGCTTGCTGCTTGATCATGGCAGCGTAGTGGACACGTTGATGAGCAAGTATTTTTCAAAGATATAACAAAGTTATTCAGCAAACTCCCAAGACACGTAGCTTCCGAGCTAACGTGAAAACTACATTATTATGACAGAAAAACACATTCGCAAGCAGGCATCAGTTATTAGTAAATAAGTGTCTTTTCAATTGTGTTTCTATAGGCTTTGTAGCATATTCTACGAGCTTTTTATTCTACAGGTTCTACAAGCAAGTCAATGCATTCAGTCGGTTGTTTCAGAGTCATTAGGTTCTGCAAATGCATTGTGGCAACAATACAACAAGGTGTTGACATTGAAAAAGGAAATGTACTTTTGAATACTTAAGTACAGTGGTACCTTGACATACGAGTTTAATTCGTTCTGTGACCGAGGTCGTATCTCAATTTGCTCGTATTTCAAATTAATTTTCCCCATTCAAATTCATTGAAATGCTATTAATCCGTTTCAGCCCCCCAAAAACCACACCAATTTTTTTGTTACGTGTTTTTAGATAAGAAAAATGTACTTTCTAAATAATAAATAATGTATAAAAAGTAATGTATAATAAAAGAGAATGTAAATAAACTAGTTTTATGAAGTGTATTTACCTTGAAGATCAGACGAAGATGCCGGAGGAGGTTGAGGAGATTAGCGGAGGAGGAAGGAGGTTGGGGGAGTTTTTCATTTCGTGCTCTATCGCTTAACTTTCTCGTTCCACACTTAATGCTACAATTTATTGCTAAATTTAACGTACACATTATGCTACACTCTATCGCTAAACTTAATTGCTACTTTTTTATTTAGATGACCTTTGAGCCATTCGCTTTAAATGGGATTTATAACACCTGTTACCCCGACGCCTGTACTATCAGATAATGCTCACAATCTTTCATCAGTCTGGATGAGGAAAAATAACACTGCCCTTGGTACTCACTTTCTTAGGACCCATGGTTAAAACTAAGAAAGTTTCCAAAATAAACAAAATGCAAAAGCAACAGCGATACAACAGAGATGCTTGCACGGCAAGATAACCACGTGAACTGAGCACTCGCTGGGCTACCCAGCGGCGGGCGGCGTAAGCTCGCTGGCTCGTACCTCAGATCTTGGCTCGCATCATAAAGCAAAAAATCGACCAAGCGACGGCTCTTATCTCGGAAAATTCGTAAGTTGATTCACTTGTAAGTCAAGGTATCACTGTATTTTTAAAGGCAAGTACTCCAGTACTTTAACTCAAGTAAAAAAATCTGACTGAACAACTTTCACTTGTGTTGGAGTAGTATTTGACCAGGAGTATCTATACTTTGACTCAAGTGATGGAGTTGTGCACTTTGCCCACCTCTGCTTGGAGGAAAGCAAAGCCTACCCCCGAACAGTTAAGGGGGAGAAAGCAATCTTTTACACGTAATGAAAGTAACGACTCCTTTCACAGAGAGTAACTCCTTTTATCTCATGACACACAGCGGTGGAGTCTGATTCAGAGAGAGTAACTCCTTTGATCTCATTACACACACAGCAGAGGAGTCCGATTCAGGGATAGTAACTCCTTTTATGTCATTAAACACACACAGCAGTGCAGTCCGATTCAGGGATAGTAACTCCTTTTATGTCATTAAACACACACAGCAGTGCAGTCCGATTCAGGGATAGTAACTCCTTTTATCTCATTACACACACAGCAGTGGAGTCTGATTCAGAGAGAGTAACTCCTTTTATCTCATTACACACACAGCAGTGGAGTCAGATTCAAAGAGAGTAACTCCTTTCATCTCATTACACACAGCAGTGGAGTCTGATTCAGAGAGAGTATCTCCTTTTATCTCATTACACACACAGCAGTGGAGTCTGATTCAGAGAGAGTAACTCCTTTCCTCTGATTACACACACAGCAGTAGAGTCTAAATCAGAGACAGTAATATGGAGAGTAGGCTACTCAGGTCTGCATGACTCCTGTAATCAGAGATTCATTCTTATTGATGAGTCTTGCAGAGTGATGACCTGTAAAGTTAAAGCTGCTGTGTTACAGGAGAAGCTGCTCAGAGATACATCCTGATTAATCAGGATAAGACTTGGAGAGAGGCTCAGAGCTACTGCAGAGAGTATCACAAAGACCTGGCCGGTGTGATGAACCAGGCTGAGAGCCAGGAGATAAAGCAGACTGCAGGAGGACAGGAGGTGTGGATCGGCCTGTTCAGAGGGTTCTGGAAGTGGTCAGACCAGAGCAGCTCCTCATACCGCAACTGGAGCACAGGACAGCCTGACAATGCTGGAGGGAACGAGAACTGTGCTGTAGTGAGTGCTACTGATGCAGGGAGATGGAACGATCTGGACTGTAATGAGCCAAAACCTTTCGTCTGCTATGAAGGTGAGTGTTGGTGTCCTGCTGCTCCGAACCCTACTTTATGACAGACGTGGGCCAGTGGAATGATTGGGACTGTAGTAACACATACCCTTTCATCTGCTATGAAGGTGAATGTTGCTGTCGTGCTGCTCCGAACCCTACTTTATGACAGACGTGGGCCAGTAGACTGATCGGGATTGTTGTAACACATACCCTTTCATCTGCTATGAAGGTGAGTCCATCAGTGTCCTGCTGCCCCAGTTTGAATGTAAAGTCTGTTCCAGATTTAAATTGGTTGCTCAGTTTGTATTGGCGGTGCTGATGTCACACATGATTGACAGGGAATGTGCTGCAGTCAGGGGAGGGGTTGAGAGAGCTGGGGCGTCTGGTGTCACATTCCTCAAGTGGAGTCTGTGGCTCTGAAGTGGCTTTTGGGGTGACTTATACCTGGTCTGCAGACCAGGAGGGAATCTTTTAGCCCATTGGTGGAGAAAAGGGACACTGAAAGTGTTACAGTGTGTAGTTTAAAGAAAGATTATATCCAGATATTATCTCTGTAATCACATAAAACTTTGAATACAAAGTCAGGATCTGCGAGCATTAAATATCCTCAGATTCTATCATTTTTATTTTATTTTCATTCTCTCATTTTCTTCTTACTCTCTCTCCAGATAATCTGGTCTTGGTGCGTGAGAATAAGAGCTGCGATGAGGCCCTGAACTACTGCAGACAGCACTATAGAGACCTGGCCTCCGTGTCCTCAGAGCAGCTCCAGCACGGGGTGAAGAGGAGGGCTCAGAGCGCCTCCACAGCTCACCTGTGGCTGGGCCTGCGCTACTCCTGTGCCCTGCACTTCTGGGTTTAGGTCTGTGGGGAAGAATGCCAGTACCAAAACTGGGCCCCAGGAAACGAGACCGGGGAGTGTGGGCACAGGGGAGCAGTAGAATCTGGAGCGGGGAAACAGTGGGTCAGTCTGCCGAAGACTGAGGAGCTCAACTTCATCTGCATCAAATGTGGTGGTGAGTCCGAGGCAGCATCCCAAAACTACACCCTGATACTAATCTATATACACTCTATACATCAGTCATACTATAGTAACACACACCCTTATACTAATCTATATACACTCTATACATCAGTCATACTATAGTAACACACACCCTGATACTAATCTATATACACTCTATACATCAGTAATACTATAGTAACACACACCCTTATACTAATCTATATACACTCTATACATCAATAATACTATAGTAACACACCCTGATACTAATCTATATACACTCTATACATCAGTGATACTATAGTAACACACACCCTTATACTAATCTATATACACTCTATACATCAATAATACTATAGTAACACACCCTGATACTAATCTATATACACTCTATACATCAGTCATACTATAGTAACACACACCCTGATACTAATCTATATACACTCTATACATCAGTAATACTATAGTAACACACACCCTTATACTAATCTATATACACTCTATACAACAATAATACTATAGTAACACACCCTGATACTAATCTATATACACTCTATACATCAGTGATACTATAGTAACACACACCCTTATACTAATCTATATACACTCTATACATCAATAATACTATAGTAACACACCCTGATACTAATCTATATACACTCTATACATCAGTCATACTATAGTAACACACACCCTGATACTAATCTATATACACTCTATACATCAGTAATACTATAGTAACTCACACCCTGATACTTATCTATATACACTCTATACATCAGTAATACTATAGTAACACACACCCTGATACTAATCTATATACACTGTATACATCAGTGATACTATAGTGACACACACCCTGATACTAATCTATATACACTCTGTACATCAATCATACTATAGTAACAGACACCCTGATACACATCTATACACCCTCGGTACATCAGTAATACTATAGTAACACACACCTTGATACACATCTATACACACTCTGTACATCAGTGATACTATAGTAACACACACCCTGATACTAATCTATATACACTGTATACACCAGTGATACTGTAGTAACACACACCCTTATACTAATCTATATACACTCTGTACATCAGTCATACATAATCAGGATGAAATTCTGCATCAGATATTTAAATCTCATCGACCTCTCCAACACTGTGTAGGTTTTATGCCTGGTTGCTCCCACACTCACTTTTGACTACCCAAACACAGTAGTTATGCTTTCAACATTATTAGTATTTTCCATTTTCCTATCTGAATTGAACAATGTAATCACCCATCACACAGCTTTCAACCTTCCTGTTTTTGCATCAGTAGCAATGCTAACTCTAATATTACATTTAGTGGTGTGCTTTTTGCGTCAGTAGCCATGCTAATGGTAACATTACATTTAGCAGCAGTGTTTTTGCATCATTAGCCATGCTTGTGCTAATTTTATATTTAGCGGCAGTGTTTTTGCATCAGTAGCCATGCAAATGCTAATATTACATTTAGCTGTGTGATTTTGCATTAGTAGCCATGTTAATGGTAACATTACATTTAGCAGCAGTGTTTTTGCATCATTAGCCATGCTTGTGCTAATTTTATATTTAGCTGCAGTGTTTTTGCATCAGTAGCCATGCAAATGCTAATATTACATTTAGCTGTGTGATTTTGCATTAGTAGCCATGTTAATGGTAACATTACATTCAGCAGCAGTGTTTTTGCATCATTAGCCATGTTCGTACTAATAGTACATTTAGCTGCAGTGTTTTTGCATCAGTAGCCATGCAAACGCTAATATTACTTGTAGCTGCAGGGTTTTCATCAGAAGCCATGCTAGTGGTAATATTACATTTAGCTGCAGGGTTTTTGCATCAATAGCCATGGTAGTGCTATTTTTACATTTAGCTGCAGGGTTTTTGCATCAGTAGCCATGGTAGCGCTAATATTACATTTAGCTGCAGGGTTTTTGCATCAATAGCCATGCTAGTGCTATTATTACACTTAGCTGCAGAGGTTTTGCATCAGTAGCCATGGTAGCGCGAATATTACATTTAGCTGCAGGGGTTTTGCATCAGTAGCCATGCTAGTGCTAATATTACATTTAGCTGCAGGATTTTTGCATCAATAGCCATTCTAGTGCCAATATTACATTTGACTACAGGGTTTTAGCACACATTTAGCTGCAGATTACCAGTGCTAGCAAGATTTAGCTGTATGATTTTTGATGTTTATTTGAAATATAAATGTAAATATAAAATATTATTTTGGAATTAAAATTGAGAGTGAAAATATGTAAAATGAACTGTATCACAGTCAGAGTTACTGTTTGGGTAAAATGAATGATAGTCTCAGGAGAACAGTGTGTGTTTCTGTCTCAGATGATGATGAAACTGGCTAAGGATGGGATTACTGGAGTTAAACTAAGATGGAGAAAACAGCCAGATGGAGAGATTTTCCACCAAAAGGAGGAGAAAGAGGAGTGTAAGAAGCTGGAGGTGTGACTGTGTGCACCCCTGAGTCTCTTAGTTTATCTCTTTAAGAAGATTCACTCTGCATCACTCTAGTGCTCTCATATGTGTGTGAACTGCAACAGTAACACTGTGATATTCAGTGCAGGTAATACACATCCCTATAGAATGATCTAATCATGATATATTCTTCTGTTTTTAGTGTTTTAGAGTGTTAGTGGAGACAGCACCTATGTCACCTGATGACTCAAACTCTGTGGTCCTAAAGAGCTGTGTTTTTCCTGCTTTATGGCAATGGAGATGGGTAAATCGGTGTAACCTCTCAATGCTGTAATGAAATGTGAGTGAGACAGCGTGTTTAAGCTGCTGTCTTAATATCTGACAGCGCTTTAAGTCATCTGTGTGGAAAGGTTAGGGTTAGTCATCTGTGTGGAAAGGGTTAGGTTAGGGTTAGTCATCTGTGTGGAAGGGTTAGGGTTAGTCATCTGTGTGAAAAAGTTGGGGTTAGGGTTAGTCATCTGTGTGCAAGGGTTAGGGTTAGTCATCTGTGTACAAGGGTTAGGGTTAGTCATCTGTGTGGAAGGGTTAGGGTTAGGATTATTCATCTGTGTGAAAAAGTTAGGATTGGCTTTTATTTCTTTTGATTGTCAAATGCCTGATTGGTTGAGTGAGTGAAGTAACCGTCAGGAGCTAAATAAATATGGAGTGTGGGGAAGACTGAACAAGGGACGGATAATAATAAATAGTATTTAATACTTAAAATATAGTCTGTATACTCATTAGGTGAGTGCACTTTGCAAGGCTCTCTCGGTCAATGTTAATGCAATATGATATCAGAGTGAACTGAAGGGTACAGTAGACAAAAGCATCATCTGCAATTAGCCAATTAGAGTGTTTTATCGGGGAATAATTTAGATTTTGAATATAGTAACCAGGAGCTCAAGTGGGAGGTGTTGGTTAACAGGTGAGCGGATGCTTGATTAGTATAAAGTGGAAACAGCTGGGCGAATTGAAGTTGAGACAGTCTGGCGAACTGAAGCTGAATTGCGAGAGCACGGAAGAAGCACATGATCCATCACAGAAGCTGCAGGGGAAGAAAAGGTGCTTCTGGGTTTAAGTGAGCATTCACAGTAACCCTCCTGGTGTGTTCTGGGTTTAAGTGAGCATTCACAGTAACCCTCCTGGTGTGTTCTTGTTTTAAGTGAGCATTCACAGTAACCCTCCTGTTGTGTTCTGGGTTTAAGTGAGCATTCACAGTAACCCTCCTGGTGTGTTCTGGGTTTAAGTGAGCATTCACAGTAACCCTCCTGGTGTGTTCTGGGTTTAAATGAGCATTCACAGTAACCCTCCTGGTGTGTTCGTTTCATGTTAATTAATGTTGTGTTCCCGGTCCAAAATGACCGCCCCATTATAGCTGATTATAAATCCATAATAATACATATATTAACACCTCATGTTGTGTTGCCTTTTAATCTTTTTATCAACTTAACTTCTTGTGAACATTACAAGTTTTGAACGTCTGTTTGCTATTTATGGCCTGTAGGCCTCATTGACCCGAGCTCATCCAACTTGTTTTTGAGTAAAAAAGCATAATGTATGGATTATTATGATTATAACAAATACTCAGATGAAACATATTGTGCTATTTGTCACAGACTACTTTGTGTCAAAGTTTAACAAGCACATGTGTTTTGAAACCATTTCAAATTTTTAAATAGTGGCACAAAATAACATCTGTTGTGTCATAGGCCCACAACTACACATGGAAACCATATTACAAAGTTACTGTCTGAACACATTAAAGAACAGCAGTAACAATAACAGTATTACTAACAATAACAAAAACATTAAAATGTTCACAATCTGTCAATCAATGGCGGTTACATTTCGCTACATTACCACGATGCACCATGCCCACCCACTATGCCTGTCTTCACTGTAGAACACCAACCACTCTCAATTGTTCCATCGTTCAAATACCTGGCCAGCATCCTTTCTCAGGGCTGCAACATTCATTACGAAATTCACAATAGAATCAAGCAAGCCTCTATAGCCTTGGGCAAACTCCAACGTAAGGTCTTCCAAAACAAACACCTCCACCTGCACACCAAAATTGCAAGTCACAAAGCCGTCTGCATCACCACTCTCCTATACAGCTGTGAAGCCTGGGTCACAAACAGCCACCACCTAAGGTTGAAGGAGCAATTCCACATAAGGTGTCTGCAGTGAATCATGGGGGTCACGTGGTGTGACCGTGTACCCCATGCTGAGATTCTTTCATGGACAAACCGCAAGAGCATAGAGGCCACGGTCACTGAACACCAACTGCACTGACTTGGGCATTTCATCAGGATGTCTCAAGAACACCTGCCACGTTAAGTCCTGTATGGACAGCTTCATCTGGGCCACCAGTCTGCAGGTGGTCAGAAGAAGTGGTACAAAGACCAGCCAAAAACATCACTGAAGAAATGTTGTATTGACCCCTTAAGGCTGGAGCAAGCTGTCATCAATAGTTTTAACTGGCGGGAGCTCTGCTACACAGGTATAGAACAGCTGGAAATTGAGTGGAATGTGAAAAAACAACAGAAAAGACTAAGGAGACACACAGCCATGCCTGCCCCCACTAACTCAGACTTCATATGCCCAATGTGCAATAAAACTTGTGGAACAAGAATTGGACTCTGCAGTCACCAAAGAGCACACCGTTAACGAAGAGGGATGTCATCATCGGACTCAATGGACTACCAGTGTGTGTGTGTAATAGTCTCACCCAATCATTTCTAATGACCGGTCACTTTTGACCGGGAACACCATAGGCATACAAAAGTTAAATAAAACACCCAACATTTAATGAAAATCATCAAAATTTATTTTGTGTACTCAGATGCCCTATGTGGACAAAGTCATGGAACCTTATGACAATCAGATTAAATGAACTACATTTTTCAGAGACAAAACTTGTAAATCGGTCCAATTCCACCGGAACACAACAGGAGGGTTAATCAACTGTAAGTCGCTTTCGATAAAAGTGCCAGCTAAATGACTGTAATGTACCATAATGGTATTATATATAGCCCAAATGGACAAGCGAAGTTCAGTTTCAATAGTACTGAAATGAGTTATCTGAAACCATATACTCAAATATTAAAAAATGCAGATTGTGGATAAGTCTGAAAGAAATAGAGAGAGACGCATTTCCTTTGCCTTTGTTCATCTTTCACTCATGACTCATCTTACAATTTAAAGTTACGAGCTGCTTTTACTATGGGTTGCATTTCGTTTCAGCAAATATGTGTGTAATCTGTATACATGTATGCATCGCTAAACATCCACAATACGTTCTGTGAAATAGGAACATTATGTGATTTGGACGTTGTGCGAACACCATATTATCAAAGCTATATGGGATACTGTAGTGTACCTGTATTGATTAAATAGCCAAGATACTGTACACATACAGTACTGTATTTCAGCTAATGTATCTATCAAAGTAATATGTGGGTTAAATAGGTTGAGTCCGCTACATCCCATTCTGATTGGGATTTCTGAACTCTATTATTACCTCAAGGGAGCACAGATGTATATGCGGTCGCACGTTGCCCGAACGGACTTTATGCTGCACATACATGGTATACAGCACAGAGTTTATTATGCATTACACTCACTGCTTTGCTTAGAGATACAATACCTTACTCATTGGGTCCCTATGACATCCCAAAATCAGTTTTGTTTGTATGTAATAGTTTTTTTTTCTCAATATCAGGCCCTAAGAAATACATAAACATATTTTAACTCTAACTGGCACATCAAGGAAAGATAAGCAAACTGTATTATATTTACAAATTCAAATATGCTCCAGTTTAATCAGTTCCTCAGAGAGCTGCTGTCTTTGTGGCCCTGCTGTCCTGGGACCAGAGCAGAAGTGCTGACATTTGAAAATAAACAGTGGAGAGTGCACAAACCATGTGTGTTATAAAGTGAGTATGCCATATTCATTAAAGCTATGCAATATCTTCATAAGCCATTCCTAATCAAACAGATTCCTTCGGTGACACATAATGTTTCTGTAAACCGTTATTTAAAAATAGTGCACAACATCGTTTTACAAACGCAAAGGTATGTATACGTATGTTAATGCAGTACTAGCCATCTGCAAAGCCCATATTTTTACAACATAAATGCAGACTATAATACTATATTGTTACAAAACAGATACACTACAGCCTAAAGAAAATACCGATAGCTAGCTTGAAGCAACTACACAGAGTTAGCTAGAAAGGGCTACAATGTCAGCTGCTTAAATATGTGCTTGTTTGATTACAATAAAACTAAATTTAAAAAACCTTCTTTGAAGATCAGAGTTGTTACTCTATAACAACGTGGAACATGAGCGAACTTTAACTATAGGGCCAGAACAGGATCATAAAAAAGTATTTTGCAGTAAGTAAATCACAGTAGAAATTGGTCAACTTTTATGTTTAATAAAAAGTCAACACCAATTGTCAATACTTTCCAGTATAAAATACATTGTTAAACCAAAACTTCAATATATGAGTTTCCAAAGCAACATCTGACATCTGTCAGATTTTGAAAGAGGTCAGATACTACTTGGTGACAGAATTGCAGGTGCTTTAATCAGTAAAATGACAAGCACAGAAATGATTTTATATGTCAAAATGAACAGTGCCAAAATCAGAACAGCATATTCTAATCAAGGAAGAACTTTATCTTGAAAGAGGAAAAGTGATTGGATCTCATTCATGGAGTTGGATCTCATCCATAGAGACAGACATTTAACGGGAAACTTATGAAAAGCCAACGATGAGCCCCAAAAATGAGGTCAGAAGTGAATCTGCACCTCAGTTATTCAGTCAGTGCAGATGCAGTCTTAGTGCTCTCCCTTTTAAGCAGCAGGGTCTTCTAAACCACCCTGCAGTGTCATGATTTTAATTTCTGTAAATGTTAATGTGTGACGTGCTCTGTGACACTACGTCAAACCAGAGTGACTGACACCTCTGCTGCTGTCCTGGTGCTGCTGTTGAACTCTTTCTCTGTCACAGCCCACAGTCTCCAGTCCACAGCACTGCTGGGCTGCTGTACCCAGGAAGACTATTAGAGAAGACACTTTGCATTGGCAGCACATGCTTCAGTGCTCTGGGAGTGTTTATAGTCCTGTGAGTTTAACACTTGATGAGTGTGAGCTGTCCTTCCTGGCAACAGAACCCACAGCAACAATGACTTTTATCACCATCTTCATCTGAGCACTCGCTTTCTGCATTCAGGGTGAGATTTTTAAAATTACTGAAGTATATTCTGTATTGATTACTTGTTTCAATTTAAATGTAATGCATATTTTGAAATAACTAAATGTATCACCCTATATTATAATATTCTTCGTGTTTAGATAATACAGTTATGTGTTGTTTATTATTTCCAGGACAGGTGACTGTGACTCAGACTCCTGCTGGTAAATCTGCTCTCATAGGAGACACTGTCACCCTGAGCTGTAGAACCAGCACCGCTGTGTATAAAGACAGTTATGGTGAAAGAATAGCCTGGAATAACCAGAAGTCGGGAGAAGCTCCTAAACTCCTGATAAAGCTTGTAAATCAGCGTATCTCTGGGATTCCTGATCGATTCAGTGGCAGTAGAGTTTATTATGGGAGTGAGTTCACTCTGACCATCAGTGGAGTCGAGGCTGAAGATGCAGGAGATTACTACTGTCAGAGTTACCACAGTGGCCCTGTGTTCACACAGTGATAGAGAGCCGTGAAAAAAACCTCCCTCAGTCAGACTGCTAGCAGACGCCCTAAAGCACAGAAACTTCTGTTTAGAAAGTTGGATGTTTATTGGAGCAATCTGGGTCACATGCCTTAAGGGTACAACAGCAGTGCCTACCTGAGAATCAAACCCTGTATCACTAAGTTTGACCTGCTGCAACATAACCATTACACTACACTACTGACATATGTTTGTCAGATTAAATAACATGTTTAATTGATGCATTTCAGGGTTGCAAATGAGACACAAGACTGTGAAATATATACTGAGCTGTACCATTTGCAGGCAGCATGGTGGCTCAGTGGTTAGCACTGTGGCCTCACAGTTTCAGTGGGCAGGCACAATGGACAGCAGTCCCTGTGTTGAGCTTGCATGTGTTTGCCTGGGTTTTGGAAGTGCTCATCTGTCCAGGGTGTCTCCCTGCCCCTTGCCCAATTCATGCTGGGATAGGCTCCATCGCCAACGCCCGCCCCCCCCCCCCCCCCCCACCCCCCTGAGTGGGCATACATAATGGATCTGTAAAGCAGTTTTAAAAATGTTTTGTTTTACTGAACATATTCATTAATTAAGGTGTGTATTCATTAATTAAGGTGTGTATACGACTGATATAAATAATATCGGTCGTATAACGTGTTGGAAGAAAGCCAAACTGACCGTTACTCAAGACACTGTGTTCAGTAAGGAAGGACTGTATTCAGGCATTTAGAATACAGCAGAAAACATTCCCCAGGTTACTGTTCACACAGATTACACATTAGTTACTGGGGTCGAGTTTATCTCCACTTCTGCATTTCGGAGTAGTTGTTCTGATTTTATTTTCGTAAGTTAAGTTATTTAGTTCTTCACAGAGAAGAAATTGACACATTGACAAAAACTAGTGCAAATTGCTATACTCTTCAAGTTGTACAATTGCTTTGTGAATTATTTTTGTTTCATTTACTTTAAGGCATGCTTGTACAATTTAAGCACCTTACATTTGAGGTTAAAATCTCCGTTTTGTGATTGTGATATTTCAAATGTAATAATAGTCTCATTTTCTCTCTCATGGACTTGCATTCATCATCAAACCATTTTCTTTAGCATTTAAGATTTCTGGTTTGTTTTTTGGGGGTTAGCTTAAATTACAGATTGAAGAACAACTGCCTTTAATTCCTAGGTTTTCCAGTTCTGTTCAGGTGCACATTGATTTGCCAGTGGTGGTAAAAAGGGGTCTGTGGTCTGACAGTGAATGCACTCATGTCGGAGGGGTCCATATCAGTGATGGCATAGTGGACTACACTAGCCCTAAGAGCTGAGCAGTAAGTGAAGCTCCCTAAAGAGTCCCCTCTGATCCTGCCATTAAGCATGTACAGGCCTAAGGCTCCACAGAGACACACTAACTCCCTACTGGTTTTGTTCACAGCACAGTCAGGGCTGTTTCTCTGTGGTACAGTTGGTGTTAGGTTCAGGGGCTTGTGTGTGATATTCATGTCTTACATCAAAGAAATTACATACACACACCTTTAACATTTAGAATTTTACTGAAATAAAATAAAACATGATTACACAATAGTTCTTCAAATGAACCTGCTAAAAAGCCATATTGTTATATACAGGATTGAACTTGTACGGAGGTAAACTGGAGACATCTGAAACCGTGTCTCTCTCCTACCTCTACTCCTACCGACTGTATCTATGTACAAATCTGTGTGTATTTCCACAGGCACATATGTTAAAAAGTACATATAAAATACTGTGTGTGTGTGAGCTATGAAACAGAATTTGGTTGAATGTATATTTATGTCAATGTGTGTGCATGCTATATGTGCATGTGTACGTTTGTATTTGTGAGTGAACATGCATTTTTTGGTGTGTGTGTGTGTGTGTGTGTCTATGTATGTATAGGTGAGTGTGTGTAAGAGAGTGTATGTGTGTGTGTTTATGTGTGGGTGGAAGTGTCAACTGCAAACACAGTCTTTTTCTACTGTGTTTGCAGTTGTATCAGTGTGTTTGTGTGTAGCAATACAGGTGTGAGTATGTGTGCATATATGAGCATGTTTTTATGGGTGAGTGTGTGAGCTGGAGTGGATATGTGTCAAAGGGAGAGTGTATGTGTGTGTGTGTGTTTGTGTGTAACTATACTCTAGCTAGCACATGGACACTGAGGTGTTACACCCACACACTGCAAACCCAGCACAGAGGGGTGTGTATTCAGTGAAGTTGGTGTGGAATCTGTACAGGAGGGTCAGTGTGTCAGAGTCAGAGATGCTGTAGAAGGACAGAGTGCTGGCTGGACAGTCCACACACACTCCTGCTCTGTACACACACACTCCTTTACCATCACCATCATCACACACTCCTACTCTGTGGTAGGGGGAGGGGGGCACAGGTATGTGTGTTTCATTCTTATTGTGCCTGACAGAGTAACTGTGTTTAGAGCAGCGCAGACTCCAGGAGTTTTTATTCCCTCCAAACTCACAGTCAGCACCTCGTCCTTTCCTGCTGATTCCTTTATAGGTCACTGCTATATGAACCCTGCCCCTCTCAGGCACACTCCACTCAGCCTCCCAGTAACAGCGTCCAGACAGACTCTCTCTGCACAAAACCTGGCGCCACCAGTTAAATCTCTCTGGATGATCAGGATATGGCTGCTCCTCTCCCCATGTGTGTGTCACCTTCCTGTTCCCCTCAGACAGAAACAGCTCTCTGTATGCTGTGTTTGGATCCAGTGTGAGCTGACAGCCATCTGCAGACCAGAGACATTAATGAGATTAATTATCATTATTAATATTCATCTTATGTGTGACTGAGTGTGTGTGAGAGAAAGGGAGAAACAGGGTTGTGTTTGTATGTGTGTGCACCTCAGTGTGAGTGTGTTCATGTGTGTGTTTGGAGTATGTGGGGCTGTTTGTGTGTGTGTTTATGCATAGGTGTCTAAATATGGGTGAATGTTTGTAAACACCATCTGCAAACAAACACAAAATGTCCAAACTCAATGACCATGAGAAAAACACACAAACACACGGACACAGTTCTGTATGTATGGACAGACTTATGCCTGAGTGTGAAAAAGAGACTGGTGAAGAGAGGGACTGAAAGAAAGAGGGAGAGAGGGAGGAGAGGAAATGGAGGGAGTGAGTGTTCAGTGCTGACAGACTCACATTTCCTGGGTCCTGGTTGGTTCCTGCTCTCTCCTCCATGGTCCACACTGTAGGAACAGCAGAATAGACAGTAACTGAGTGACACACAGTGTGGAAACTCTCTGTACTTACAGCAGTGTGTCTATGAGGTGCAGTGTGGAAACCCTCTGTACTTACAGCAGTGTGTCTATGAGATGCAGTGTGGAAACTCTCTGTACTTACAGCAGTGTGCCTATGAGGTGCAGTGTGGAAACTCTCTGTACTTACAGCAGTGTGTATGAGGTACAGTGTGGAAACTCTCTGTACTTACAGCAGTGTAAGTGTGTCCAGTTTAGTAGCAGAGAGCGCTCTCACTCCTGAATCTCCTGGGTGATTGTAGCTCAGATCCAGCTCTCTCAGGTGTGAGGGGTTTGAATGCAGAGTTGAAGCCAGAGAATCACAGCCTCTCTCTGTGACTCGACAGCCTGACAGCCTGCAGAAAGAAGGAGACCAGCTCTGGACAAACACACCTTACAGAATCTGAATGTAAAATAACAGTTCTGTGGTTTTAGTGATCATTATCAAACACATACATCATTACACACCTTACAGAATCTGAATGTAAAATACCAGGGCTGTGGCATTAGTTGTATACACGTTATTATTATTTTCACGAGTTTCACTCATTTAATTCTTTGTTTTCTATAACTGAAGGTTTGTTATTAATATTGTAATAATGAATGAATAATTTTCAATTAATTCAATTTCAGTTTTAATTTAGTGGAGAGAACACACACACAATAAAAATAAACCAACCCAGCCTGTGGAGAAAACACACACACACACACACACACACAGTGGCACCGCGATACCAAACCGGTGCCCCACAAAGTGGGAGCTGCGTCTGCAGCACCATGGAGAGCAGCCATCCCCTGGACACAGAGCCTTAGGGAAGGTGCTGGAGGGCCTATCGTACTCCATGGACCTGCTCAGTAACCTTGGAGAGCACCCTCCCCACACAGGTGAGCTGCATTTTCCCCATCAGGCAGAAGCCTCAGGTGAACGGCATCAGTCATCAGCCAGTAGCCCTCTTAAGCCAGGACAGAAGAACCCCCAGCAGATTGCCTCGGGCCTCAGAAGAGGAAGGAAGTGAGTGAGCGCTCCTACACAGTCTGGTGGTAGGGGGCTGCGTGCCACCACAAGATCACACAGAGGCTGCGTTCCAATAATTTTTCTCGTCTCCACCTTTCCTCCCCTCCTTTCCTACCCTGGAAATATGCCGGAAATATGTGGAGGAAAGGAGGGGAGGAAACGAGTGGAGGAAAGGAGGAGATGAATCGAAAGTTGGAACAGCTAATCCGATTCGCTCGTCATCAAAGTCGACGTCGGATATTGATGAAGTAATAATTTCGAATGACTCGGCGGATACCAAAGCCAATCACACTTCTCAAACACCACCAGCCCTGTTCCTGCATTAAAATATGAATGTCAGTTTCTCACATTCTGCTCATGATGTAACATAAGCATTTCTACAAGGAATAAATAAACTTAATATAACATGAACTCGCTCAATTTTACATTGGTAAAATTACCATTTGTATCTGAAAAACATGAATGTATCCCATCTAAGTGGTTATGTTCGAAAACGCAAAAGTTTTCTCATTGATGTAATTTACCCAATTACTGTTTAATGTTCTGGCACTAATATTCAGGTGTTGGTAAATCCCTTGTCATGTTTTAGAACTTTTCAATGGTGAAATATTCTGTGGGATGGTCATTTAATCTGACTGGTCGTGAGGACAGTGATGTCACGCAGAAATGTGAAAAGACTTCCGCGGTAGGATACATCGATGTATCCTCCGTTTGGAGGAAACGAGAAAGGAGGAAAGGAGGAGGCGAGATTGCGCTTTGCAACAGTGGAGGAAAGGAGGACACATAATCAGCTTCCGGGGCACGGAGGAAAGGAGGAGACAAATTTGAGTATTGGAACGCAGCCAGAGACATAGTTGTTTGCGTTGACCCAAAGGAAACCAGCACTAAACTGTGGAGTGGATCTTTCCAGAGTGGACTGGAACCTAAAGACAGGCTTGGGACTGGAACAGGAGACACCACCCCGGGGCCCTCAACACTGAGCCCCCTCTAACCCCCACCTTGTCTCACCCCTGTCTCCTCTCTCTCTCTGCCAGGTGGAGGCGCTGTTGTCCCAGTGAGAGCCCAGGACAGGAAGTATCCTAGTTTTGTTTGGCCCCACTTCCCCACCCCTCAGCACAAGATCAATAAACGTTGTGTTCTTTCACCTCATTTCCTGCCTCTGGAGCTTGTTTTTCAGTTTCCCCAAACTCGTGCACGACTGAGGGTGCCACAACACACACACACACACACACATACACTATAAATACACATCAACCAAACCTTTGTAGAGAACATACACACACACAAATAGCCCCACCTCCCCTACCCCACAGCACATTATCAATAAACAAACCAAGATCTATAAAACCTTTAGCAAAAAAGCTATGCTGTATCTGGATGATTTGCATTCTGCCAAATCAGACCTCTGCTCCTACAGAGAGGAATTTTTCCATCTTAAAAGTGAACACTCTGCAGGAATGCAGTCACATGACGCCCCTTCTTTTCTTTCAGAGGTTAACGTCTCATCCCCACTCACCTCAATTCTGCAAGGAGCCACATATAACCAGGTGCACAGAAACACTTTGCATTCTGATCTGGGTCCAATATCCGGTCTAGCCGACCTCAGGTCCCACTCTAATTCACTGAGCAGTGTTTCAGTGGAAACCACATCAGACTATGTGCTGATATCTCACTCTTCACACAGTGAACAGGGGAAAGGGGGTCTACTTGTGACTCATGCTGCTCTGAGCATCACTCTTCTACTTTCTCTAACCAAAACTTTTCAATCTATGCAGGTCTTTAATCCTCTGGCTGTGCTGATGTAACTTTATGGACCTCATCTCACCTGTACCAGGAAGAGGTGGGCTCTCTAAGAAACTCTGGCCATAAGGGACAAACCTATGGGCTGAACAGCACTTATGCTTTACAGCATCAGATGAGAGATCGCTCCCCAGACCGCTGTCATCTAAGCCTTTGCCTCTGAGAGAGAAGTGGAACATTCTCACCAGAGAGCGTATTTAATCTCCAATTTTTCCTCCCACCTGGAGAATGAAGCCAGTTTCCCTGTAGACCCTTCCAAAGAGGGGACCAGAAGATCTCAGCACGAATTTTCTGACAACCGTATTTTATCCCCCTCCATACAGGGAACACAAACTGTGTTTCACTACAGTTACCTCTCAATACGGATGGGTATTATTAAGATTTTATTGATACCTTACTGATACTGTTGAAAAATTTGAGACAATATTGACACCATCATCAATACTTTTTATAATTTAGAGGGGAAAAAATTGACTATGTCCAATTGTTACAATTTACTCTGCATCGTCATAATAATGGTTCCTTTGGTGGTTTTACTGGCACTCCAACATCTTCAGTACTTCTGAAATTTAATGGCATTATTAAATTGCCCTTAACCTAATTTGAACTGAATAATACACAGTCATACTCTGTCTTGGCTCTCTCAAGGCAAGCCAGCCTTGCCCTCCTTTGCAAATGAGTAACTAGGGAGGGAGATTGTAAACCTGAGAGCTCAAAACAAACATCTTTCAAGATCTACAAACCTTTTGCAAAAAAGCTATGCTGTATCTGGATGATTTGCATTCTGCCAAATCAGATCTCTGCTCCTACCGAGAGGAATTTTTCCATCTTAAAAGTGAACCCTCTGTAGTACTACAGTCACATAACAGGTCTTTAATCCTCTGGCTGTGCTGATGTAATTTTATGGACCTCATCTCACCTGCACCAGGAAGAGGTGGGCTCTCTAAGAAACTCTGGCCATAAGGGACAAACCTATGGGCTGAACAGCACTTATGCTTTACAGCATCAGATGAGAGATCGCTCCCCAGACCGCTGTCATCTAAGCCTTTGCCTCTGAGAGAGAAGTGGAACATTCTCACCAGAGAGCATATTTAATCTCAAATTCTACCTCCCAGCAGGAGAATGAAGCCAGTTTCCCTGTGCACCCTTCCAAAGGGGGACCAGAAGATCTCGGCACGAATCTTCTGACAAATGTATGATTTATCCGTCTCCACACAGGGAACACAATCTGTGTTTCACTACAGTTACCTCTCACTACGGATGGGTATCATTAAGATCTTATTGATACCTTACTGATACTGTTGAACTATATGAGACAATATTGGCACCATCATCAATACTTTTAATAATTTATAGGGAGAAAAACGCAACTCTTCAGAACAGAACTGCCACTGATTTTCTTGCCTATACGAACGGGATATGTACAAAAATTCAGCACCAACTTTCCGTCCTGTAATTTTTATCCAAGATAAACCTTATAGTATCTGAATATTAAATTACAGGGCTGTGGAAATAGTAGTGTACACCTTATTATCATTATTTTAATGAGTTTGACTGACTCATTTACTTCTTTGTTTTCTATAATTGAAGGTATGTAATTAATACTGTTATACTGAATAAATTATTTTCAAATGTAACAATTCAGTATTTTATTCCCCTAGGAACATCGAAATTGCTTTTGAAAGAACACACATTTTAAAATCATGGGTTGACTGTGCAAAGTGAACAGAAAGCTTTAGCCTGAGTCATTATTAATATTAGTGGGATATTTATTCACATTTTAGCCCGTCATGAAAGAGGGTGTTTGTGTTTGTTACTCACCCCAGTCTCTGCAGTTTACAGTGTGGGTCCTCCAGTCCAGCAGAGAGCACTCTCACTCCTGAATCCTGCAGCTCGTTGTCTCTGAGCTCCAGATCTCTCAGCTCTGAGTGGGGAGAACGCAGGACTGAGTCCAGATCATCACAGCAGCCCTCTGTGAGATTACACCAACCCAGCCTGTGGAGAGAACACTCACACACTATAAATATACACCAACCCAGCCTGTGGAGACAACACACACACACTGTAAATATACACCAACCCAGCCTCTGGAGAGCACATACACACACACACACTCACACTCACACTCTTTGTGTGTTCTGACTAAATCATCTACACGCAAAGATTCGCTTTCATCCACATATTTCTATCATTGCAAATAATGAAGCCTTTGTATTTATAACTGGTTGTCTGTGTTGTTATCACTTAAACATTGACTGTAGCCACTGTAGGGATTTGTTATAGTATTCCTCGCACAGGACACCAAAAGTGTAAGGAATTATTTAAACCTCACGTGTGGCACCAGTTACTTAAGACTTTATTATTATATTCCTCACAACAGAGGGTGTCACTTACGTGGTGGAAATTCTATAACATTATTCTACGAATAATGGTGCAACTGCGGTTAATCAGTCTCATATGTCAGTCTCATAAAACATATCAGTCTCATTGGATAGCTACAAATACGTAATTCCAACTAATAATTAAATTAATTATAATAAAAATTATAATATTAATAACTAATCATAATCAAATCACAACACTATTGGTTCAGTTATAACTGAATTAATAACATTAATGATTGATCAAAGGTGAAGGCATTTGGAGTTTTTTGGAGTTGCAGAGGCTGGCAAAAATTCAATATATATGCAATATTAATAAGCACACAACCTTGGAATATGACAAAATTTATTGAACACATGTACTAAACGGCAAAGCACGATTTATTGCAATGTGACAATAAACGATGAGTGTGTGTGTGTGCGTGTGTGCATATGGTGCAGGAATGTATATGGGTGTTGGCGTGTGTAGTTGTCGGAATGTTCTCCAATGTGTGGGGGTCATGCAGCCTTGGGTGTGTGCGCAATGCACACGTGTTCATGGAGAACAAAAAGAAAGAGATCATGGGAGTTTTGAACTTAGCTGAAGCTAAGCGTTTCTGGAAAATGGCGCATGCAGTGTGGTAAAATGGATGTAATTGTGCAGATCACTAATGCCGGGTTGTCGTAGGTTAGTAGCTAAATAGATCACATGCAAAACGTAGTTTGAGTGAGATATTTGCTTACTAACGCTGTGCGGCGCTTGGCTAGGAGCCAGCTAAACAATGATCAAACACAAGAATGATTACAGACATGAAAAATAAATAACATAGTTAATTACATTTAGTTATGAATATAATCATATGTACCTAAGCTATGTTATCTATTTTTGCCCAATGTTACAGCCTTGCTGTTGCAGTTTTCTCCGTTGGTTAGACGGGTCCAGTGCGTTCCTTTGTTTCAGTCTCTGGTTTCCCAGGGCGCAGAGGCGGTTGCTCGCTCGTTCTCTCTCGGGTCCGATGCCGTTGTTCACGTAGCTGGATCCTGTTTGCAGGCTGCTGGCCTCTTGGGACTTACAGGTCTTCGCTCTGCTGGATTCCAGGGTTTGCTGCATGGCTCTCCGCGGCAGGGTTCCACTCGTCTCGTGGCCTCTTGGCTGTGCGTCTCTGTTCCCTGTAGCTAACCGCCGGGGTTCAAAGCTACCTTTTAGGCTGTATTGAGCGGGCCTATTTAACCGAGAGTTCTGTAGTCCCTACACCACTCTATTCATAAAGCCTTCAAAAATTGGTTAGATCCGCAATACTAATTATCAATAATTTTATTGTTAAAAGGGTATGGTAATTCCTGTTGGTTTGCCATTAATATTGTAATTTGAATACATTTTTTGAAAAAAAAAAAAAAAAAAGGTTATGACTTCAGTAATTTTATGAGTGATTAATTGCTGCCTTGTACTGGGACTGTTAAGATGAACATATTGTGTTATCTGTTTTTCCTTGCACTACATACACTTCACCTGCATTTAACTGGAGCCTTTGTGAGGAATAGCATTATCCTCATATTTTTTGGTTCCCATCAGATGAATAGTACATTTTTTCTACATTTTGTGGTGCCCTCATGTGTGGGGATAGATTATATACTTTGGCTGTATTTAATGTGAAGTTAGAAGCTGCTTGGATAGGGTCCTATTATCTGTTTTGTCAGGAGCCTCACTCCCTCCTGACAAAACAGATAATGGGACCCTATCCAAGCAGCTTCAAACTTAAATCATTGCACTTCCCACATTGACCACTAGATATATTATACATATATATATAATGTAAAGCATAATATATATAATAAAATATATACATGTTCTTAAACACCACTGTCTACTGCAGTTTAATAAAATAACAGCCAGCAAAGCTCACACTGTGGTTGTGAATTCCCCTTGGTAACACACTGACAACTCCACACAAACTTGAAAAACATTGGTATTGGTATTATTAATCACCCTTAATCATTCAAATCACTTAACGAGACAGCTTAACGTCTCCTTTTCACTCACCTCAATCCTGCAAGGAGCCACATATAACCAGGTGCACAGAAACACTTTGCATTCTGATCTGGGTCCAATATCCGGTCTAGCCGACCTCAGGTCCCACTCTAATTCACTGAGCAGTGTTTCAGTGGAAACCACATCAGACTATGTGCTGATATCTCACTCTTCACACAGTGAAAAGGGGAAAGGGGGGTCTACTTGTGACTCGTGCTGCTCTGAGCATCATTCTTCTACTTCCTCTA
Organism: Albula glossodonta; assembly: GCA_019788955.1. Taxonomy (NCBI): domain Eukaryota; kingdom Metazoa; phylum Chordata; class Actinopteri; order Albuliformes; family Albulidae; genus Albula; species Albula glossodonta. The sequence goes on from JAFBMS010000931.1 coordinate 23,985, forward strand.
ACCAAAACCTTTCAGTCTATTCAGGTCTTTAATCCTCTGGCTGTGCTGATGTAACTTTATGGACCTATTCTCATCGGCACCAGGAAGAGGTGGGCTCTCTAAGTAACTCTGGCCATAAGGGACAAACCTATGATCAGACAGATTAATGGTAATTTAGTCAGTCACTGCAGACTGTTAAACCTGGCCCAATCAGGCAACCACAGCTACAGGTTGATCTTTGCAGGTGCATTGGGCACATCCCTAGAGTTCTGCCCCATTCTTACATTTTTCACAACACCTCCTCATTGTGAGTAGCTGCTCACTGACCCAGTGTCATGTAAGTTAGTCATGAGCTGGACTTTGTGAAGTACCAGTAATGTAAGACTGTTAACATATATCTCCTGGTTAGGATATCACACAAACTAGGATGGACTGTAGAAATGAGATGATTATGTCTGTATTTCCATTTCTTGATAAAGTCACCAGGATAAACAGTCTCTGTCAGAACAGCACAAGGGTACCTGGGGGTAACAGGCAGGAATCACCCTGCCACAGCAGCTCCTGTATAAAGGGACCAAACAGTCCAGTCCAGCTGACTGAGTCAATGAATTGAAAGTAAATTTATAAGACTATAAACCTGTAAAAAGCATAGTCCACTCATTCAACCTCAACCAGTGGTAAATTGGTGGGACATTAGATAGAGAATGTAGATAACATATAGAGAAGGCTCAGGGTCAGGGTCAGAGGTCATCAGAGAGGGCAGGTAGGGGAACTATCTGTCTCCAACTAGGACACCATCAAACTGTCCTGTAATCATATGAGTCTAATTTTTGAAAATTAATTTAAGCTGAGAAAAATGGTAGCATTCACAAAGATACTCATCAGGGAATGATAAAATAGCTATCTAATCAGGGTCTACTCTCCCTCTCCCCATGTAAAGCTCTGCAAATTATTAGAGCTTCAGTGCTGATGCGATCACCAAGAAAAGGGCACGCCACGTCCAACAAACTATCTCCTACCTACATGCTGCAGGCTCTGCAGGAGCTCTAATGAGTAACTCCAGGTTCGTTTAAGTAAACCTGTTCGCTCACACACATACACCTTCCAGAAGGGGAAGGAGCCAGAGGGAGAGAGAGACAGGTGATAGCCCCCTATGGTTGGGCATGTTTAAAAAAGGATTCAACATTTGGGGGCATCTTAGGGCTTACCAACAACAAAGAGGGTCGTACCACACCCAATTCTGCTTTTAACTGGTAACCCCAAATGTACATCCATTTTGGATGTCATAAGTGTTTCGTTTCAGTTTCTGAGTGAAGCTCTGCTCCTTGCCATGCTTGAAAACCCTGTTGCCTCTTTGGTCACTGATTCGGGGGTATTTACCAGGGGGTGGAGTCCATTTGTCCCTCTCAGGCCATGTCTGGGTGTATGGCAAGGGACCATAAAAGAAGGGAGCAGGGTAAATAACCATAAAATTCATGTTGCTGTCTCGACACTAGTCTATGGATGGAAAACACACACACATAATCCCACTTTCACACTGAACTTCAACACAAGATAATTCTGGTCAGGAACCACACAGCTGGCAACCCGAAGACTCATGGGGTTTTATCCTGCTTTACTTTGCTGTGATAAATAAGTAAGAAGAGAGGGATGGGATGGCTGAGAGAGGAAAAGTTTGATTGAGAGAAGGAACTGTTTAAAGTTTCTCTGTTTGGAGCCATAATCACTAACTCTATTTACTAAAGGTCACAATGTACACAGCACTACTCACCCCAGTGTCTGTAGTTTACAGTTTGGACTCTTCAGTCCAGCACAGAGCAGCTTCACTCCTGAATCTCCCAGGTTATTGTAGCTGAGGTCCAGCTCTCTCAGGGTTGAGTCTGATGACTGGAGGGCTGAAGCCACAACTTCACAGGACTTCTCTGTAAGACCACAGCTGCTGAGTCTGAAAGAAAGAGGTGATGTGTTAATATTTAACACTTAATATTTTAAATGTAGTTTTGATAGTACTCACTGATAAAGAGTGATAATGAGGATTATAAGATGTCTGTGCTACACTCTCCAACTGCAGCATTTTACAACTGAGAATAAGATGCTCAAGTCTGACAGTTCTACAGTTGTGGTTCTGACCCAAATAGCCCCTTTTCCTCTATTCAGTTCTGTCAGAATTTGGGGCTAATGGCCCAGCTACCTTTTCCACAGTCTTTTTCAGGCTAACTCTGGGCTTTAAGCCTCACTCATGGCCCTACTCTTGCCCCAGAGCCAAATGTGGACAGCAGGGCTAAGGATGGAGTTATAAGATCCTTTTATACTGTATTTCAGTATTAAAACAAATTCCAGCCTTTAGAGTGAATAGTGAGTTAGCTTGACAAGTTGTGAGAAGTTTGTATTTTCTTCCAATGAGAGTAAAAAAGCACAAATTACCACACAGCTAAGGGTTCACAGGAATAGTCACAGGAAGGCAAGGGGGTTTTTAGTTCACATCTGATCAGCAGTGCAGCGTGTCTGTTCTGATGGTGATCATTTCTCAATGACCTGTGACCAAACTTTTTGATAGTTATTGGTTTTATGAATTTTACCAAAAAACCCCAACGTAGGAACACCAATGTCAAAACAGTGCACATCACTGAGCCATCAGCAGGAAACTAAAATCATTTTTGATGTTGTTTAACTAAACACAATTAAGGTGCTCAGATAAGAAACAAAATATTTACTCTCTGATACTTAACTGTCATTCTCTGAAAAAATTAAAGACTAAATGAAAAAGCAATCAATATTGTAGGCTACTACAGTCTGCTTTCCCTGTTTTCAGGCATCAGTCATTTTCAGAGCTTGTTTATAATCAGGTCTGCATTTCAGAACATTCACAGTTGCTTCTGTTCAGCTTACTGGCCTGAAATTCTGAACTGAATGATTATGGTTAAAAATATAATCCCAATTATTTTGCAAATTATAGAGATTCCAATTTTTAATCACCATTATCAGTCTGATTCAGGAAACAGAATTATTTTATTGCACTTCATGCATCTTAAAACATGCTCATATTTTCTTTGGTTCCTGTAAATCAGTGCATTATTCACTTCTCAAAGTTGCAACAGCTAGAAAAGCACATTTTCAATTTTACTGTGGCCCTAATTTTCAGTATTTAGTTGTAAAAACAATAATGATCATTATTGCGCTAGAATTGTGAATCTATATAATATCTGTATTCCTGTCTGATCTGTTTTGTTGTTTCTGTTTTCACTGTCACTTCTGTTTGATTGTTTCCGTGTTTTTGTTTTCTGTTCCCTATTCATGTGCTTTTGTTTTAATTCTGTGTTGCTCCGCCCACCTTGTTACCCACCCTGTGATTTACTCATGTGTTTCACCTGCCCTGCTGTTAGTCTGTGTATTTATACCCTGCCTCATGTTTTGTTTGTTGTGAGTTTGTCTCACTTACTTCTGTTCCTGTGTGTGTGTGTGCGTGTGCGTGCATGCACGCGCGCGTGCGCGATGAGCCTTTTGTCCCTGTCCCGCCCGCCCGCCCGTCCGCCCGTTTTTTGGTTTTTGAATCTTTGCCTTGAGTTTTTGTACTGTTGCCATGTCTTCTGGTTTTTGAACTTCACCTGCCTGACTTTTGACGATTCTCTTGGATTGTGTTTTTGCACTTTTGCTGAGACTCCTAGTTATGACCATTGCCTATTTTTTGTCTGCGTTTCTGGATTTTGGACTTTGGCTTCTGATAACAAAACTGTTATCATTTACATCCGCATCTGAGTCCTACCTGAGCCCTGACAGCATGGATAGCAAATCAGATTTATATCCGTCTCATGGTGACTCAGTTATGTGGCCAAGTGTAAATGGAGTGTGTTCACACAGTTGGATATATCCAATCAGTCCAACATGCATTGTGACCAAGTGTAAAAGTACTCCCTAAGTCTACTGAAATGTTAAAGGTATGTTCAGAAAATGGAAAACTGGGAAAAGCCCTGGGCCAAATAGGATTATGGGAACACTTCTTAAAATATGTGCATTACAGCTGTGTGACATTTTCTCCTATGCGTTTAACCTATCCATAGAACGATAAGAGAGTACCCAAACTCTACAAGGAGTCAATCATTGTTACCCATAGCAAAGAACAAAACCCCCAAAGAACTCAGTTATAAAACTTTTAGTTATAAAAGTCAGAGTAATGTTTTAACCCTAAATCTGTGATGTTTGACCACTATGATCAAGACTTATCACAGAACTTTATTCGGAATTTATTTCTACTGCTGGGCAAATATCATGTACATTATGCAATTTTCTTTTATTCTGTCAGATAATATAATTTAATATGATATCCAAAACATGAAAGTTCAAAATTAAAAAATATATGATCTCTACAGTTTTCAGTTTTATGACATACAGTATATGTCGCTTTCATTCTTAACTCTTTCTCTTCGTTTCCACAGTCTCTCCATCTCTTTCCCTAGTATTTCCCTCATTGTGTATGTGGGGGGCAGGATGTAAGGGGCTTTCTAGGGTTGGGGTGAGTTAGATTGGTTTGTACAGACTCAGGTGTGTGTGTGTGTGTGTGTGTGGGGGGGGGGGGGGGGGGGGGGGGGGGGGAGGGACAGGCAGGCGGGGTGTTGGTCGTGGGTGGATGACATGATTCCCCTGACAGGGGCAGCATCTAAGTTAAATTATGTCTGAGTAGTTAAAACATAGAGATGTGAACACTATTCACGAATTCACACAAGCAATAAAAAACGATTTTTTAAAGCAATTTTGTAAAACGTGTAATTCCATACCTGTGGGATTTTTAGTTTCCCAGAGTGATCATTTCTGAAACTCCACAGAATCAATATGCTTTTGAGAGAGTGAGCAGCACCCTGGTGGTGAGTGTCTAAACACAGGTCAAATACATGAGCATGTCATCAGCTAACACGACCGTTAGGAAAGTGGTGAGTGAGTTCCTAACTCAATCAAATGACTGGTCATCAGATACATTCTGTGTGTACAGAACAGCTTCACACGATGCGATTGTATTTAATGACAGGACTGCATAACAGAATATACCATCATTATCTCTACTGTGAGTCAGTTTTAGATTGTGTCCTTTAGCCAGAATAGCAAAGACCCTTTGCTTACTCCTCGTGGTGAAAGATGTTATGATCTTGTAATGTTGGTTTTGCAAGCTGTGTTTGGATTGTTCTTGAATCTCCTGCAGATACTAACGCTATTCATCTAAGACGATTGTCTTTACGAAGTTACGAAGTTGTGCCTGACAGCGTTCCCTGGCTTGCATTATCACTAGCAAGTTTAATTTTTCAAAGATCAAACCTACAGCACATTCAGATAGGCCGACCTTAAACACATATGTGAAGATAACCAGTAGCTGATAACGACGGAAAACGGTATCCATCTTTCAATGTCAAGATAAAAAACATGACCAAACCCATTGGAAATGCAGACAGAAATAATGTTTGTTTCAGAGAAATGTAAAGCTATTAAAAATGCGAGCTAGCGAGCTAGTGTATTTTCAATGGACAGAATGATTCTTTTCACTGTAATATTGGACAATTTAGCTTTTTTAATGAAGATGACCACAGGAAAGCTGGTCAGATCGCTGCATTTAATGTTTATGTTTGTGTAAGTAAATATGCACCCTGGCCAGCATTCCGGAGTGACCAGTAATTTGACTCATGAATTTGTACGCCCACCAGGTTGAATCTTAAGGTTCACCACCATTGTTTGCTTGCCACTATAATTTCACCAGAGATTTTAATCACTCATACTTACAAAGCATGCCCCTTTGTAAAATATGTATTTGCCTTTGAATTTGTTGTTTTTCAATAAAGACACAATATCAGCTGTTCAGAACCCACTGTTGTGTCAGTCCGGATCAGAACAATAAGGATGGCACAACACCCCACCCATCCTCCACAGACAGAGACCAATATGCCCAGCATGACCTGTTTGGAGGTGAAGGTTCCAGGCCTTACTTTGAGGTAAGCTTTAAAATGCTAATGCCCTGGAGAGGTTCTGGAACCTCCATAGAGAGGGGAAGGATAAGAGTCCCTCAGTAATTTCACCACTGAGCCCCTGTCTGAGATGGAGAACAAACTGGTCACTGTGCAGCACTATAAGGAAGCCGTATAGGACCTCAGTGCTGTAACATGGTGTGTTTAGTTCAAATCTGACACCAGGAGGGTCCTAGAAGAGGGCAGAGTTTGTACAGGGGCCAGGAAATGGCCGGGCCAGGTCAAACCCCACCCCTCTGCAGTAGGCAGAGTGAGTCACATCCCCAGCACCAGCACACTGGGGAACAGCAGGGATGGGGTGTGCTATCACAGCATGCCCAAGCTGTGCAGGAAATGCAGTGAGCTTGCAACCCCCCGTCACCCCCCCCCCCCCCCCCCCAACCCCTACCTCTATACCTAGAGCACAAATTCCACATTCAGAGAGGATGCTGTGGAGATGAGGAAGACCTAAATTGCAGTGAGGTTTGACACTTAAGATGGAAGTATAAAACTGCTATTGAATTAATTTGTAGATTCATTTTCTGCATCCTACATGGCCAGTTGTTCAACTATAATATCACATTCAGTTTACAGTATTTTACCATTGGTTTTTCTTTTCCACACACAAAGGGGTATATGAAAATGGAGCAGAAAACACTACCTTCTGAAATATTATTCATGAACATTTTCTAAAGGTAGATACAGGCTTTTGGTCATGATATAGGTGAGCTAGATTCATGAACTTTATTCTCACACAGTTATAAACTGTTTATGCAAATATCAGTGTAAATCGTCTGCATTATGAATGATTTAATAGTACTCACTTGGCCTTCCTGCAGTTCCTCACGAGTGGTACCAGTCTCTGCTGACCTGCTGCTGATGTGTTGTACATCTTCAAGTCAAACTCATCCAGGACCTCCTCTGACATCAGTAACACAAAGGCCAGAGCTGAGCATTGGTGTGGTTCCAGCTCTTTATCAGAAAGTCTTCCTGATCTCAGGGAAGTCTGGATTTCCTCCACTAGAGAGTTGTCATTCAGTTCATTCAGACAGTGGAACAGATTGATGGTCCTCTCTGCTGAAGACTCTTCTCTGATCTTCTGCTTAACATACTGGACTGTTTTCTTACTGCTCACTGATCTACTTCCTGTTTGTGTGAATAGTTTTCTGATGGAGTGTATGAGTGATTTGCTCCCTGTTTGAGTCATTGGGCCTGAAACAGATGACCTGCTTTCTGTCTGTGTCAGTAGTTCTCCTAAGAGAGTCTGAGTGGAGTCCAGTGAAAGGCCCAGAAGGAATCGGAGGAAAAGGTCCAGGTGTCCATTCTTACTCTGTAAGGCCTGATCCACTGCACTCCTGTATAACTCAGACAGATGCATTCTGTCAGTTGTTTGTATTTTTTCTGTTCTGAGTACATTTCTGTTCTCATTTACACATGAATGAAAGGCATACAAGGCAGCCAGAAACTCCTGAATGCTCAGATGCACAAAGCAGTAGACTTTCTCCTGATGCAACCCAGACTCCTCTTTAAAGATTTCTGTGCACACCCCAGAGTACACTGAAGCTTCACTGACATCAATGCCACTCTCTCTCAGGTCCTCTTCATAGAATATCAGATTGCCCTTTTCCAGCTGTAGAAAAGCCAGCTTCCCCAGTTTCAGGATCATTTCTGCATCTGATGCTGAGATCTTCTTTGGGTTTGTCTCACTGGTGCCATGATACTTCTGACTCTTCACATTGGTCTGAATGAGCAGGAAGTGTGTGTACATTTCAGTCAGAGTTCTGGGGAGTTCTCCACTGTCTGCTTTACCCAACAATGTCTCCAGAACTGTAGCAGAAATCCAGCAGAAGACTGGAATGTGACACATGATGTAGAGACTCCTGGATGACTTTATATGTGAGATAAGTCTGCTGGCCAGCTTCTGATCTCGGATTCTCTTCCTGAAGTACTCCTCCTTCTGTGGGTCATTGAACCCTCGTACCTCTGTCAACTGGTGGACACACTCAGGAGGGATCTGATTGGCTGCTGCTGGTCGGGAGGTGATCCAGAGGAGAGCAGAGGGAAGCAGATTCCCCTTAATGAGGTTGGTCAGCAGCACGTCCACTGATGCTGACTCTGTTACATCACAGCAGATCTCATTGTTCTTGAAATCTAGAGGAAGTCGACACTCATCCAGACCATCAAAGATGAACACAACTTTGACTTTTTCATGTTCAACACTTTCAACCTCTTTTAGCTGTGGAAAGTAGTGCTGGAGGAGTTGCATCAGACTGAATTCTCTCTCCTTCTTTAAGTTCAGGTCTCGGAAAGGAAGAGTGAAGATTAAATGAATGTCCTGATTAGCTTTTCCTTCTGCCCAGTCCAGAATGAACTTCTGCACAGAGACAGTTTTCCCAATTCCAGCGATGCCCTTTGTAAGCACAGTTCTGATGGGTTTCTTTTGTCCAGGTAAAGGTTTAAAGATGTCATTGCAGAGGATTGCAGTCTCCTGTGTGGTTTGTCTCTTGGATGCTGCCTCAATCTGTCTGACCTCATGTTCATTATTGACCCCCCCACCTCCCCCCTCTGTGATGTAGAGCTCTGTATAGATCTCATTGAGGAGGGTTGGGTGACCCTGCTGTACTAAACCTTCAAATATACATTCAAACTTCTTCTTCAGGTCAGATTTCAGTGTCTGTTGGGCTCTTGTGAGTTTTTCTGAGAAGAGGAAATATGACAGATAATTTACTGATATTGAAAAAAAAAATCAGTTGAAATTTTTTTTTTATAAACTTCACCCCTGGACACAATATTTTACTCAAGCCTGTCACACAGTGTGTTACACTTCACTCCAACAATCTACAAAAATGGTGAACAGAAATAGATTCTGCCTTGTTCATGAAGACACACCATGTATGTGAAGATCACGCAATTCTATTATCTTATTAACAGTAAAAATATCATAAATTGGGTTTCATTTGGTGGTTGTTGGTGGAATGATGTATTATTCTTGTGATGCTGAATTGCTGAAAATGCTTTTCAGATGTTGGAACAGTACACTAAAATACGGTCTGTTTGGCACAGTCATATTTTTCTCTGTTATCTGGCATGTGCTCTCTCACTATTACTTTAACATATCCATTATTCTGGTGTTAAATGAGCACTACAGCCACTTTATGAAGAACTGCACCTGCCTGTGGTGCTCATTTGGCACCACACTAAGGGAATAAGAGATACAGAAAAGTAGAGGCAAAAAACCTGCACTAACAAACATGGAAAATAAGGATGTGTGATGCATCCACTCATTTAAAGGTAATGTGGAAAACATCCTGATTGGTCAGTGTATGATCAAAGCTTTAAATCAGTACTTTGCTCTATCTGCTTCTCTTTCAGACATTAAAATGCTAAACTGATTCTGCCACAGCTTTTTAAATCTGCCTTAATAAGCTTTTTCCAACATTTATATCCTTACATAAGGGCCCTGTGTGTTGCACATTTATCTCAGGGCCAGGTTTACTAAGGAATAGTCACAGCACAAACACATTCACTCTCTAGTGGCTTGTTTGCAGTAGCTAATACTGATATATTAATGACTGATTTACACAAAATAGTGTCTTACTCTTCTGTTCATCTCTCTCCAGTGAGTCTACAGGATCCTTCTGCTTCATTTTCCTCAGGATGTGGAGTGTGATCTTCACAGATCTCTCACTTCCACAGGTCTCCAGCATGTTCTCAGCTACATCCAGGGCCTTAAGGTCCTCCTGTTGTCTCTCAATGCATTCTGGGTAAACCTGAATCAGATGGCTGTGAAACTCTTTCAACTCCTTCTTCTTTAACTTCATCAGAGTGCGCTGGAGAGACTGAAATAAACACATGAAGAGGTGTGCTGTATCAGAGTGACTGAAATAAACACATGAAGAGGTGTGCTGTATCAGAGTGACTGAAATAAACACATGAAGCAGTGTGCTGTATCAGAGTGACTGAAATAAGCACATAAAGAGATGTGAGATAATTCACTCCAGTTCTTTGAAGTTCAGCTTTTGCTTTTGATTAATGACTTTGTAGAAGCAGTAGTTCAGATTAGTCATCCTTTCCCTGAGAGTAACTGAATTGTTTTGTGAATCTGGATAAATAGACTCTATACCCCGTGAGTATGTTCATTACACCCTACATTCTGTGAGTGTGTTCTCTGCACCCTACACCCTTTGAGTGTATTCTCTGCACCCTACACCCTGCGAGAGTGTTCACTACACCCTACATCCTGAGTGTGTTCCCTACAACCTACACCCTTTGACTGTGTTCTCTGCACCCTACACCCTGTGAGTGTGTTCCCTGCACCCTACATCATGTGAGCGTGTTCCTTGCACCCTACACCCTGTGAGCGTATTCCCTGCACCCTACATCCTGTGAGTGTGTTCCCTGAACCCTACACCCTGTGAGTGTGCTCCCTGCACCCTACACCCTGTGAGTGTGTTCCCTGCACCCTACAGCCTGTGAGTGTGTTCATTACACCCTACACCCTGTGAGTGTTCCCTGCACCCTACACCCTGTGAGTGTGTTCCCTGCACCCCTACACCCTGTGTGCATGGATCCATTGCAGTAACTCTGTGAAGTGCCTGAAAGGGAAAGGGAGCACAAATGGCTCATTCTATGAAATGAACATCATTAATGTTGCTTAGTTCCAGTAGCACTGACTGATACGTTCAGGGCCCTTTATCTAGTTCTGTGCTTGAAGAAGGATGTATCTAGTTAATCTGATACCAATAAGGTTTCCATCTACAGCTGTTGTTCAATGTCAAATGATTGCATGATAGTCAGCTAAGCAGTTTTACCATTTTCATTGCTCCACTCATGTTTTTGAGACCATTGAAAAGGAGTAATGATGGTACTGATACTAACATTGCATTAAGTCCCTCTTTATACAGCTAGTCACCTGTTATTTTACTTCTCTGGTTTTCTAAAAGAGGGCGCTGTGCCAGTACTTACCAGCAGATGTGTATCGTGTCTGTGTTTTTGGTTTGCTATCTCCAAGTGATTGTCTCGGTCATAGCCAGTAACAGTATTCTTGGGTGTTTGAGTCCCATAACAGCTGTTACATTACCAATGTGGACTTCCTGCCATAGCCAGTAACAGTGCTGCTGGGAGTTTGAGTCCCATAACAGGTGTTACATTACCAATGTGGACTTCCTGCCATAGCCAGTAACAGTGCTGCTGGGTGTTTGAGTCCCATAACAAACATGTGCCTTTACTGTAATCTGTATGAGATTGTGATTCATCAGAATTAGTGGTTTTTAGCAGAGAACTTGAATTGAACCTTTGAATTGAGTGAGTTACACCATATCAGAGTGAGAGGTTAGTCATTGTCATAGTTATGAGCCTGAAAAGAGAGGTGAAGTAAAGAGTATTCTCAAAGGCAAACCCCATGATGATTAATATATAGATAATTTAAAGAGATATCACACCTTTTTTGTGAGATTTACATCCATACACTGCTCTCTCCTCTCTGGACTCTTCTGTTCCAGACTGCTGGTCTCTGCTGATTGCTGAACCCTGCAAAGAGGTTTGTGAGGAATCAGAGATTCGACAGAAAGAAACAGTGAATTAAGAAAAAATATATAGAAGAGTGCCTTAAAATGTTTTTGAAATCATTAGACCTCTGTCTTGTAAAAACCTGGTACACCCATGTGGTGAGTGGGAGGTTTGTGGGGCTTGGGTGTTTGGGTGAACCTGCGGTTAAAACGTACCTAACCATATAATTAACCAATGAACTAACCTTTGGGGCGTGAAACAAAGGTGATAATTGTTCAAGAAATTTTCACTCTCTCATAGTGAGACTTGATTACACATGCCTCTAATTTAATTGTATCTTCAAGCACTAGATAACACGATTAAAACCTTCCAAGAAACATCATCGCCGATGCACCCTCTCTCAGCAGCATGGGAAAAGACACCCTAGCACCAGAGGCTGGGATCCCTAATGTTAAAGGTTACAGTTGTGAGGGGACAATTCTGTGTATAAAGCTTATATTGCGTATGTTAGTCCATTTACACTGTGACACTCTGGTCCTGTGGTTTAGGCAGAGCTTGTTCTTTGTGTAACGATGAAGGCAACTGAAGTCATGGATATGTAATGCCTAAGAGAGATGGGTTTATACCTTTTAAAAACAAAAACTGTCTTTTTTCCAAGAAACTGTTTTCCAGGAGCAATTGGTCCTAAAATGGCACCCTGTTTAATTGTGTGACATAATGTAGAACACTGCAGGCCAGAAAGATGTCGAACACCTCCTGTGGTGTGTGCAGGAGAGAGCCACCTGCCATTGGGCGAGGCGATGCAGTATTGGAAGTTTGAAAAAAAAAAAGAATGCGTATAGGTTGCAGTTACTGTAGCACGAACTCACAGCACATGGAGAATGTGTGGCTGTAATTTCTTTCTGCAGAGCTGAGGGGGGATTTAAGAGGCAGTTGTTTACTATGCTGCTGTAATAAGGTTCAGTAAAAGCATCTTTACCAAGAGTCATTCTAAACCCAATATGCTCCTGAATGTGATATAACACACCTACCTACACCTGAGTGTGATATGGTATGTGCCATCCACACCTGAATGTGACATGGTACACCCCACTTACACCTGAATGTGACATGGTTCTTCACACCTACACATGAATGTGACATGGTACACCCCACCTACACCTGAATGTGACATGGTACTTCACACCTACACCTAAATGTGACATGGTACACCCCACCTACACCTGAATGTGACATGGTACTTACCAACTACACCTGAGTGTGACATGGTACACCCCACCCACACCTGAATGTGACATGGTACTCCCTACCTACACCAGGATGTGATATGGTACTTCCCAACTACACCTGAATGTGACATGGTGCTGTCAGGAGAGCAACATGTATTTTATGGTTATTTACCCTGCTCCCTTCTTTTATGGTCCCTTGCCATGCACCCAGATACAGCCAGAGAGGGACAAATGGTCCCTCTCCCTCATAAACACCTCCAATCCAGTGATCTAAGGGGCAACAGGCTTTTCAAGCATGGCAAGGAGCAGATCCTTTTTTAGAAATTAAGATGAACCACTTATGATGGCCAATATGGATGTACATTTGGGGTTACCAGTTAAGAGTGGAATTGGGCATGGTACGACCCTCTATGTTCTTGGTGAGCCCTAAGGTGCCCCCTAAATGTAGAATCCTTTGGCAAACATGTTCAGCCACAGGGGGCTATCACCTCTCTCTCTCTCCCTCTGGCTCCTTCCCCTACTGGAGCGTTTGTGTGTGTGTGTCTGTGTGTGCGAGTTTATGCCTGCATGTGTTTGTGTACTTTAGGATCACTCTCCCCTTCTATGCCCCAGTAATATTCACCTTCTTTACAGTAATTAAGTCACATTAAAACAGGAGTTTATCTCAATACACAAACACGAAGCCATTCATGTGCAGAGCAGCCTGTTCCTCTCTGAACTCTCCTCCCTTAACCCGCACATGTTCATGTTTGATGTCATTGTGATGCTCGTAAAGAGCTGATCACAGAAACATTAATACTGAGGGGATGCCTTGTGTTTTTCAGTTGTTTAAGTTTCAATATAAGATTAAGTCCTGGATAAACCTTCAGGCACTCCCCCACCATAAAATTAAATATGCGAGCACCAGGCAGGAGGGGGAGAGACCCTTCTCAAGTTGGGCCTGGAATAGGCCTCATGGCTCAGTCCTCATTGCTCAGTACTTCTGCTTCATTGCTTATTGCACTTGATTATCTACCATCACCACTATCATAACTTTGGGATTTACTTTGCTCTTTGGTTTGGCTGTATTCCTTGGGAGAGACAAGCATTGGCTGCGTCATCTTCATTTCATTCACCTGTGAACCGACAATTTCTTGTTTGTTGTTGTCTTCGTGCTGTAATTATCAAATAAACGTTTTAAACTATTTCATTTGCAAGTATATATATGTATATATATGTAAGTATATATATATATTTCTAATAAAAGCTTATCCACCAGACTGCTCATTTCTATAAATGAACTTGGTTATGTAATTAACAGTTATTATTTTTAATAGTAATTATTTGAGTAAACCAATTTAACCTATTACCTGTTGGTTAGGTGAGGAGTATAAGTAGTTAGTGTTACTTATGTTCAGTATTCAGAGTTCCGGGTGTTACACAAGGGCTTTAATTATTAGAACACCCTGGATTCAGAGAATCGTTACTTTTCTTAAATCCTCACCTTCCCAACATTACTCTCATACTGTCAGTAATGTGGTGTTACCAGGTTTATTGTTTCTGTTTCTGTCGGGTTTTGTTCGATTGTGTTCGTGTTTTGTTTTCGGTTCCCTGTCCATGTGCTTTTGTTTTTGTTCTGTTTTCCCCACCCACCTTGTTCCCCATTCTGTTGATTATAATGTGTTTCACCTGCCCAGCTGTTACACCTGTGTCTCATTGCTTGTTAGTCATACCCTGACAGTACGAACTCGCCAGACATGGACCCAGCAGACAGCAGCCATTATCGGGAAGTTTTGGACCAGCAAGAGGTTGCAGTCGGCAGGCACCAGTCCCAGCTGAACTCTGCTAACATGGCTCTTCAGAGTTTAGCTGTCAGCATGAACTACCTGCTCGCCCAGCTTCAGCAGCTCCAGCGTACCCGAACAGCTCCTGCTGACAACGATCCACCATCCCTGCGGGTCACTTCCCCACCCGAGAGAGAACCCTGGTTGCCACCTCCTGAGACCTATGCGGGTGAGCCAGGGACTTGCCGCTCCTTCCTCTCTCAGTGCTCCCTGGTCTTTGAGCTGCAGCCCTCCAGTTTCCCCTCAGACAGATCGAGGATTGCCTACGTCATCACGCTTCTCTCCGGTCGTGCCAGAGAATGGGGGATGGCGGTCTGGGACGCTCACTCACCTGTCTGCTTCACTTATCCCACCTTCTGTGCAGAAATGAAGAAAGTATTTGACCGGTTTCGGCATGGTCATGAGGCGGCACGAGAACTGCTCCAGATTCGTTGGGGGGTGGTACAGTCTCAGACTTTGCCATCGAATTTCGCATGCTTGCTGCTTCAAGTGGATGGAACGAGGATTACCAGATTGATGCCTTCCTTCAAGGGCTGTCAGAGGAGGTAAATGATGAGCTCATCACCCGAGACCAACCGATGGGTTTTGATGCCCTGGTGGACTTGGCCATCTGCATTGATGGGCAACTGACTGCCTGTCGCATGGAGCGAACCCGGAGGAACATCCAGAATCGGTGTTTGAGCGGTGAATCTTCTGCTGCAACTGTCTCCGAGTCACCTGTTCCTGTTTCAGCTGTCCAAGCTCCAAAGCCCAGGCTCTGACTCCTGCCGAGAGGCAAAGAAGAGTCATCACCTGCTCCTGTCTGTACTGTGGCAACCTGGGACACTTCATATCCACCTGTCTGCTAGGCCAATGCTCACCTGCAGCTGGGGAGGTAAAACTTAACCTCACTCCTCTTCTTGTTTCCCCAACTATCAGACCTCTGCTGTCAGCCACTCTGTTAATGGTGTCTCCCGGGTGGTGTCCATCCTGATCGATTCAGGAGCTGATGGCAACTTCATTGACGCCTCCCTGGTCGACCAGCTTCACCTTCCATGCGTCCCACTTCAGACGGCACTAGAGGTCCTCGCCATCACGGGGAGATCCCTTACCTGCATCACCCTCGTGATGCCACCAGTGAGTCTGCTCATGTTGGGCAACCACAAAGAGGATCTCACACTGTACATTATCGATACCCCGCAGGCTTCCATTGTGCTGGGCCATCCTTGGCTTAGCCGGCACAACCCGTGGGTGGACTGGGCTAACAACAGGGTAATGGAGTGGAGCACATACTGCCTAAATCATTGTCTCCGAGATGCCCAGGTACCTGTCCTCATTGACCGCCAGACCTTGCAGGAATTCCCTGACCTGTCTGACGTCCCCCTGGAATATATGGACCTTAAAGGAGTGTTCAGCAAATCCCGGGCCACCTCGCTGCCTCCCCATCGGCCATATAACTGCGCCATTGACCTGCTGCCGGGGACCACGCCTCCCAGAGGCCGCCTTGAAAGGTGACCCCTGAGACGTAGGCCATGGAGAAATACATTCAGGAATCCCTGGCAGCAGGTATCATCCGCCCGTCATTGTCCCCAGCAGGGGCAGGCCTTTTCTTTGTGGGGAAGAAGGATGGATCGCTGCACCCCTGCATCTACTACCGGGGTCTTAACAGTATCACTGTAAAGAACCGTTATCCTTTGCCATTAGTGTCTACTTCCTTTGAGTCTCTACAGGGTGCGTCTGTCACCAAGCTTGACCTGCGCAATGCCTACCACCTGGTCCGGATCCAAGAGGGAGATGAGTGGAAGACGGCATTTAACACCCCTACTGGCCACTATGAATATCTGGTTATGCCATTTGGCCTTACTAATTCCCCATCTGTCTTCCAGGCGTTGGTAAAGGATGTTCTGTGTGACATGCTGGGGCGGTTTGTCTACGTATACCTAGACGATATCCTGGTGTTCTCCCGGTCCCCTGCTGAGCACTCCCATCACGTCCGCCAGGTCCTGCAGAGACTCCTGGAGAACAACTTATTCGCCAAGGCAGAGAAATGTGAATTTCACAAGGACACAGTGTCCTTCCTGGGGTATGCTATTTCAGCGGGGGGAGTCCAGATGGACGCAAGGAAGGTCTAAGCTGTGGTGAACTGGCCTCTACCCTTATCCTGCAGAGAGTTACACAGGTTCCTGGGATTTGCAGACTTCTATCGGCGGTTCATCAGGAATTACAGTATGGTTGCGGCTCCATTGACCTCTCTCACTTCCTCCACCACTAGATTCTCCTGGTCCCCGGCGGCAGAGGGGCAATCCAGGAACTCCGCTCCTATTCTGGTCCAACCTGATCCTGCCTGTCAGTTTGTGGTGGAGGTGGATGCCTCGGATGCAGGGGTCGGGGCGGTCCTCTCTCAGGTGTCCAGTAAGGATAACAAGCTTCAAACATGTGCCTTTTTTTCACACAGACTGTCTCAATTATGACATTGGTGACCAGGAACTCTTGGCGGTCAAGCTGGCACAAGAGGAATGGAGGCACTGGCTGGAGGGAACGAAGGATCCTTTCCTGGTGTGGACGGACCATAACAATCTGGAGTATCTTCGTTCTGCCAAACGGCTTAATTCTCCTTAGGTGCGCTGGTCCTTGTTCTTCGCCCGTTTCAACTTCTCTCTCTCCTATCGCCCGGGCTCAAAGAATGCTAAACCAGATGCCCTCTCACATCTCTACGCCTCATCTGAAAGCTCTCCTGAGAAGGGTCACATCCTGCCTGATCGTTGCTGGATAGCAGCTGCCCGGTGGGACATTGAGTCAGTGGTCCGCACCGCCCTCGGTGGTGAGTCTGCTCCCAGTGCCTGTCTTAACTGCTTGTTCATTCCTCAGTGTTTCATTCCCAGGTGCTGCAGTGGGGACACTCCTCCAAGCTGGCCTGTCACCCCGGAGTAAGACGCACCATGGCTTTGCTTAAACAACGCTTCTGGTGGCCGGACATGAAGGAGGATGTCCACAGCTTTGTCTCCGCCTGCTCGGTCTGTGCCCGGAACAAGCCCTCCACCAGTTCTCCTGCTGGCCTGTTATGCCCTCTACCGGTCCCTCGGAGGCCCTGGTCACACGTCGCTCTGGACTTTGTTGGTTTGCCCCCATCTGAGGGTAACACTGCCATCCTCACGGTCGTGGACCGTTTCACCAAGGTGGTACATCTCATTGCACTTCCCAAATTACCCTCTGCCAAGGAAACTGCTGAGCTCCTGGTGGCTCATGTTGTTAGGCTGCATGGGCTTCCTTTGGAGGTGGTGTCAGATAGGGGGCCTCAGTTCACTTCTCAATTTTGGAGGTCATTCTGTAGATTAATCGGTGCCTCTGCTAACCTGTCCTCAGGTTTTCATCCCCAGGCTAAAGGCCAGACTGAGCGGGCGAATCAACAGCTTGAGACGGTGCTGCGGTGTCTCGTCTCCAGGGATGCCTCGGCTTGGAGTCGGCAGCTTCCGTGGGTCGAGTACTCCGTCAACTCCCTCCCCTCCTCCTCCACGGGTCTGTCGCCCTTCCACTGCTGCCTCAGGTACCAACCCCCCCGTTCCCATCCCAGGAGGAGGAGGTGAGTGTTCCGTCTGCAGCTGCCTTCATCCGGAGATGCCGCCGCACCTGGTGGAGGGCTCGGTCGGCACTGAACACACCAAGAAGGCGGTTGACCGTCGGCGCTCCAAGGCTCCGTCCAGGGTCAGCGGGTCTGGCTTTCCACCCGTGACCACCCTCTCAAGGTTGATTCCCGTAAGTTGGCTCCCCGGTTCATTGGTCCCTTCCCCATCACCAAGGTCCATAGTCCTGTGGCGGTCTGCCTCCAGCTGCCTCCCCCCCTCCACCGCATCCACCCCACCTTCCATGTCTCGCGCATCAAGCCTGTCCTACACAGTCCCCTGTGCCCGCCCCCTAAGGCCCCTCCTCCCCCGCAGTCTAATCAGGGCACATGGAGACAGAGCTTCCAGTTAACCTCATCCTCTTACTGCAGCTCTAACTCACAGCACATGGAGACAGAGCTTCCAGTTAAACTCATCCTCTTACTGCAGCTCTAACTCACAGCACATGGAGACAGAGCTTCCAGTTAACCTCATCCTCTAACTGCAGTTCTAACTCACAGCACATGGAGACAGAGCTTCCAGTTAACCTCATCCTCTCACTGCAGCTCTCACACCTGAATGTGATGTAGTACACCCCACCTACACCTGAGTTTGACACAGCATTCCTAACCTGCACCTGAATGTGAAATGGTACACTATCATACACCTGAATATAACATGGCACACCCCACCTACACTTGAATGTTGCCATTGACAGATAAACATAACAATAATGACGCATAATATGTACCCGTTTTCTTACCCTTGATCACCTGTAAATCCTCCACTGAATTGTATGGGTATATCCATTGACTGGTTACTCTTCATTGACAGACAGCTGGGTACAGGTGACCCTGTTCTTTCACTCTGGATCCTATTAGAGAAAAGAAAAATTGCACATTTGTTTTAAAAAATTATTTGCTGGAAACAGCCCAGCAGTTCAGGGTGCCACCAACTATTTGCTGACATAAACCCAGCTTATTCTCATAATATCCAACGAAGAATCATTATTTTACAGAATGACCTTGGTGATAAGTAAAACCGTGGGAAAAACATTTTCCTTGCAGGATTTCAATTTCTACAGGTTATTCGGTATAGCAATATACAATACTGACTAATAAAACACAATGTGGGAACTTCAGGTGCAGAGGCAACAAAAAAGAAGAAGAATTAGAATATCACTTTGTAGCTGAGAAAGCACTTCAATCTCTCACCTTAAAATACTCTTACTGCAGCTCTAACTCACAGCACATGGAGACAGAGCTTCCAGTTAACCTCATCCTCTTACTGCAGCTCTAACTCACAGCACATGGAGACAGAGCTTCCAGTTAACCTCATCCTCTCACTGCAGCTCTCACACCTGAATGTGATGTGGTACACCCCACCTACACCTGAGTTTGACACAGCATTCCTAACCTGCACCTGAATGTGAAACGGTACACTATCATACACCTGAATATAACATGGCACACTCCACCTACACTTGAATGCTGCCATTGACAGATAAACATAACAATAATGACGCATAATATGTACCCGCTTTCTTACCATTGATCACCTGTAAATCCTCCACTGAATTGTATGGGTATATCCATTGACTGGTTACTCTTCATTGACAGACAGCTGGGTACAGGTGACCCTGCTCTTTCACTCTGGATCCTATTAGAGAAAAGAGACATTGCACATTTGTTTTAAAAAATTATTTGCTGGAAACAGCCCAGCAGTTCAGGGTGCCACCAACTATTTGCTGACATAAACCCAGCTTATTCTCATAATATCCAGCGAAGAATCATTATTTTACAGAATGACCTTGGTGATAAGTAAAACCGTGGGAAAAACATTTTCCTTGCAGGATTTCAATTTCTACAGGTTATTCGGTATAGCAGTATACAATACTGACTAATAAAACACAATGTGGGAACTTGAGGTGCAGAGGCAACAAAAAAGAAGAAGAATTAGAATATCACTTTGTAGCTGAGAAAGCACTTCAATCTCTCACCTTAAAATACTCTTACTGCAGGTCTAACTCACAGCACATGGAGCCAGAGCTTCCAGTTAACCTCATCCTCTTACTGCAGCTCTAACTAGCAGCACATGGAGACAGAGCTTCCAGTTAACCTCATCCTCTTACTGCAGCTCTAACTCACAGCACATGGAGACAGAGCTTCCAGTTAACCTCATCCTCTAACTGCAGTTCTAACTCAGAGCACATGGAGACAGAGCTTCCAGTTAACCTCATTCTCTTACTGCAGCTCTCACACCTGAATGCGATGTAGTACACCCCACCTACACCTGAGTTTGACACAGCATTCTTCACCTGCACCTGAGTGTGAAATGGTACACTGTCATACACCTGAATATAACATGGCACACTCCACCTACACTTGAATGTTGCCATTGACAGATAAACATAACGATAATGAAGCAAAATATGTACCCGTTTTCTTACCCTGGATCACCTGTAAATCCTCCACTGAATTGTATGGGTATATCCATTGACTGGTCACTCTTCATTGACAGACAGCTGGGTACAGGTGACCCTGCTCTTTCACTCTGGATCCTATTAGAGAAAAGAGACATTGCACATTTGTTTTAAAAAATTATTTGCTGGAAACAGCACAGCAGTTCAGGGTGCCACCAACTATTTGCTGAGATGAACCCAGCTTATTCTCATATTATCCAACGAAGAATCATTATTTTACAGAATTACCTTGGTGATAAGTAAAACCATGGGAAAAAAACATTTTCCTTGCAGAATTTCAATTTCTACAGGTTACTAGGTACAGCAATATACAATACTGACTTATAAAACACAATGTGGGAACTTGAGGTGCAGAGGCAACAAAAAAGAAGAAGAATATCACTTTGTAGCTGAGAAAGCACTTCAATCTCTCACCTTAAAATACTCTTACTGCAGCTCTAACTCACAGCACATGGAGACAGAGCTTCCACTTAACCTCATCCTCTTACTGTAGCTCTAACTCACAGCACATGGAGACAGAGCTTCCAGTTAACCTCATCCCCTTACTGCAGCTCTAACTCACGGCACATGGAGACAGAGCTTCCAGTTAACGTCATTCTCTTACTGCTGCTCTAACTCATTTATAATGTATTAATTTAAGTACAATCTGGTCCACATATTCATACCCCTTGCTTTTAGGGCTGGTGGTTCCAACGCCGGTCTCTTGCTCCCCAGAGAGACTCATTTTGGAGATAGCGCCCCCTTTCTCAGGAGACTGGAACATGACTGACCAGAACTGACCATGAAACTGTTCTGCCCCAGATCTAACAGACCTGTAAACTCACAGGAAAAAAAATTATGAACATGTGAGCTTCATTATCCATTTCGTTTTTGTTCAGAGCCCTCTGACATTTAACGGATGTTGCCATGAGCCCAAATTGAAGGGAAATCAAAGGGCTGTACCCACATGTCAAGATCACTGGGACACAACTTTGTTCAACAAGCTGAGCGTTGTGGTTGAACGGTTTTTGACATTTAAGATGGAAAATGGCCTTTGTGTGTTTGTAGGTGTAGTATGGATACAAAAACCGATCAAAATTCAAGTAACTAAATTTGAAGAGGAAAAGTGTATGGGCACCAAGTAATAATTTCATTAAAATTATCAATATCAATAAAGGGTTGTGCATGTATGTCCATATAACTTGGATTCCATAATGTTTGAACACCTTGAGTACTGTGGTTGGAAATGGAAGGCCCCTCATCACCCGCCTTCAGTGCAGCCTCACTGCTCTGGAATGTGCAACCACATCAATTGTACAAATTAACGGAATTTGACGTGATATTACTGATATTACGACAGCGATTAATTCGATAGCATAGGCTACATTATATCGCTTCACAACCACTTTCAACTCAAGCGCAACATCACATATTACATCTTATGTGGGATCTGCCTCAATGAAGCACTTAAGTAAAAGACTGAAGATAGGCTCCGAATCAAAAGAAAAGCGCCATGTTCAAATGATATGGCATTGGATATGACTAATTTTGCTAACATGCATCATTTTGCAACTTTTTAACATGGAAATATCTTTATAGAAGATTAGATTAGATTATAGCAAATTCTTTTGCGAAACGTAGCCTATAATATTTAACATTCGATTATTATATATTTTCATTTCCCCCCTGAAAAGTCACATAAATGCAGGAAATTCACTTCCGTTAAGTGAGCGTCGTTCATAAATAAGTTCACTAACTGGATGCACAATTCAGTTCCGAGAAGCAAATTTCGCCTTGGACAATCGGATTTAGAATAGTTTTGCTATAGTCTGTCGGATATTAGATGAGAAGATTGTCGATGAAAAGATTAGCTATCGGTACACAGTGATTCCGCTCAACGACCCTTCAAGCTGAAGTGGACGCTCCACATTTATTTTGTGTAAAGCGATTTTATCCCGGCACACCACCCCCGACGCAGAATAACAACCTGTTAAAGATATAAAGATACTTACGGCGTGAAATGTATTCCTTCTCACTTCATTCTCATCTGTCTCCTTCTTTAAAATGGTGTTTCAGATTTTTAACTTTCACTTTTACTTAGACCGAGTTCAGGAACTGTTTCTTACTTACTTGCCTATTTACATTATCTACCCGAAAAAACGCTGAGCAAACGTTTATACTTCTAACCAAAATACACATTTACACCGACACTCTGTCACACGCAGTACAATTATATTTTATTCAACTTAATGCTTCTTCTCTCTTTCTTTACCTTACTCTTCTGTCTACAAAAGGTCACTTGAAAAGAAATGCTTTCACTTTCATCTGAACTGACCCACTCTGAGTCCCTAGGTTTAGTTTCCTGACAGTTATCCCGATAGTATCACAGCTGTTATTAAATAGCAACTGCTGAATAAGTCTGCTTTGAGATTAACTAAGTGAAACATTAATAAAAAAATAAAAAAAAAGACAGAATATACACATACACACGTACGATAAACGATATACATCATGCTATAAAACAGTTCAAACATCTTGTGGTTGCATAATCTCATCTGCGTATATTGTACGACCCTCTTAAAATGACACATAGCCACTTCTTTCATGTCACTAATATTGCTTCCCCCTGCAAGCTGCATGCAGCATCATAACCAGAACATTTCATATGAATGTGTGTGGCCCACTCTAAAATACCCTGTATCAAACTCGTTGCTATTTAATAAAAGTTGTTTATTACAGTGACTTTTGAGGAAGTATATTACGTTGGTTTATAACCAGACACTAATGTCCAGGTCCTCAAAGCAGACTTATTGCAGACTACTTGTTATTACATACATGTATGTCACCAGCAGATGTACCCATCACAAGTGTTTTGAAACAGTTTCTAACAGTAACTGTTAACAGTAAGCTGCCAACGCATTTCGAAACGGTCTTAATTGTTTCCAGGGGCCAGAAGACTTGCAGAGTTTTGAAGCAGTCTTAACTGTTCTGAAGGTACCCGCTGTGGCAACGTTTCGAATCATTGATCCGTTCTATTGTATTTTCCTCATAGCATAATCAACAGTCAAAATATGGTTATCGAGCTGGGCTTTCGTTTGTCACTTTGACCGAACTTCTACTTTTAGAATCCGAACTACAAAGTTTTTCACTTTTATCAATAGAATGTAAATCAGTTTCACCAGCTGGAGAAAATTCAACATAGGGATTTATTTAGTTAATTAGCTTAATGCATACCCTAATTCAGTGACGTGCGGTGACACGCAAAGCTGGGTATGTGCAGGGATATTAGCCCTTAATGGTCAATTGACACCTGTTATAATAATTGTACATTACATTGCAGTGAGGTAGGTACTTACATTGCGAGTGCATTTGTGGGGAAAAACGTTACTGTTCATTTCATTTTGAAAAGCGAAGCTGCAACATACTGTTATGTATACACGCGGTTCTAGTTGCTTTTCCGTAGCTCAAACAGCCAACGGAGAAATTAGTTTGGGTGGCGAAGCAGCGGAGTCGCTAGCATTTATTTATGCACAACCTGCGTAGATCCACACCATGCACCAGAGGAGATTTAGTAAACATAGTGCAGTTTTTTTCATTATTTGTTTTTTTTTTTTATAAGTATTACTGACATTCATTTAGTAAACAGTCCCAAAATCGTTTTAATTTCAAACAGTTCCTCTGTGAGTGTGTTGTGATTGCCCCTACCTAGCCTGTAGCAGACCAAGTGGAAACGACGGTCTTGACTGATGGTTAAAATAAACTTTAATAAAGTATGCTGACCATAAAATAATAGACCTATCGACCAACCAATCAACGTAAGAGCTTGTGGTCCTTCCACTGGGTGCTTTTGCGTTCAACCATAGGTTCTTTTTGATTCCCTTTTTCCTTTTACAACCACATGTTCCTTTACCGTATTGTTGTTTTTCCTCTCTACGTATGTGTAAAACATGTGACACAATTACTGTGCGTCTTGACGCTCTCATGCAACGTTTCAAAGCTAAAGGCTGCGTTCCAATCCAAAATAAAATCCTCCCTTCACTTCTTCCTTCAAATCGAGTGAGCCCTCCAGTGACGTAGCAGGCGAGGGAGCCCTTCCCAAGCGAGGCGGAGCAACGGAGGGGAGGGGTTCTGGCTTTTCGAATTGGAATGACCCTCGCGGTTCTTCCTCACTTTGTATTCCTTCGCAAGGACTGGATTGACACTATGTGTCCCTTGCAGGCTGCAGTACCTGTTCCAATTGAACTCTCCACCGCAAAACCAATCTAAAGACGGAGAGAGTTCTCACTAGGCTACGTTATGCAACTTAACCATTTATATAGTTAGACAGTGAAGATGCATGTTAGCTAGATATGCCTACATATCTAGTATATTCCCAATGTCAAAATCCTTATATTTTCCATGAGCATAAAATCATTTTAAATCGATGTTTGTATTTACTATTAATAGATGTTATCGTAGCTTTTCCAATGTGAAACCACTTATTTGTATGCACAATTTAAAAATCATATTGAATAATTATCACAATCATAACAATAGTTACTATAATTATTTGTGTAACACCTTTTGAGCAGGGTGAATCCCGAAGTGATTCCCATAGACAAGTACAGATAATTAATAAAATCGGTAACGATAAAATATGGTAAAACAGATCAGTAACTAACTGCAACAGTAACCAAGTAATGGTAAATAAGTGTGAGGTGTAACAGGGTTTAAAAGTACATATTTGTAGAGACAGGTAAAATGATGAACAAAAAATAAAATCAATATCAGAAGAATTAACCCGAAATTATGCTACGATATACATAGACAATTATACCGTTATGTTTAAATGGCGATTTAAAAACAATTCGTGTTCAACAGAAGATTCTATTTCATGCTGTGCAAATGATTGAAGCTAAAGGTAGCATAACTGTTACATTTAAAGATGAATTTAAAGAAAATGTAGGTAATTCTTAACAAAATGCATGGCTACGGCAGCTATGCCTCCACCAGCTTATGAGAGCTTATGATTAAAACTTCATGGCCAAAACGTGTATTTTTTTGGACTACCAAAGAACTTGATAAGCGGCTATTGAGTGTTGGGCATTTCCTTTGAATCTGTAAGATTTAAATAACGACCACCACCAACAACATAGCATTTTAGTGAATGGATTGTATAATCAATCGGCAACAGAGGTCTTTGAACTTGGTAAACTTTTTAAATTTGCTTGTTCTTTGGTAGCAAGAGCATAATATTCAAATAAAGTTTAACACGTGGGCAAGCGAGCAAGCATCGCCGTGCATTCTGGGCAATATCAACGCTTGGAGGGATGATTTTTGTTGGCTCCGTTGGAGGGAGTGAAACCGAGGGCTTGAGCAAATGAAAATTCACCCTTCCCTCAACAAATCTGGATTGGAATCGCCCTCAAGGTGGCAGCCATCTTACATACGGGACTTTTTGGCGATTCCCCCCTTGATTGAAGGGAATTGAGCACGAAGAAGCAAGCATTTTTTCGGATTGGAACGCAGCCAAAGTCTGCCTTGACAATATGTAGGATTAGTAAACCAAAATAAAAGTACATTAATGCAAACACAAAATTCCAGCATATAGATAAAAGGTGCAACATAAATATACTAGACACTTTGGGGTCCTTTACACTCCCACCAAATTATTAACCATTTTTTCGTTTTCTTCTTTAGAAAGAACAGAGTAAACTGCATACATGAAAAACCATACTTCAGACCATTTGTAATGTGTAAGGACTAATTTCATTCCCATGCACGCAAGCCGGAACAGGAACCTGGACACTAGGCAACCCCAGCATGATCACAGAAGGGTTATCCATCAGGGCCCATAAAGCCCAGCTGGACACACCGACGGAGAGGGACAAGGACAGGCTTGGGGTGCCTAAGTGTCTACCAAAGAGGACTTTACAGTCGTACCATAAATTCCAGCAGCCGCTTCAATACAATAGAAACCATAAACACTGGGAAAGACTGAGGGGGGCATGTGGATGAGATGGGCTGTAGTGTTGGAAACAGATGTCACTGATGGTCATTGGAATGTGTTAAATTGTGTAAGTGTGTGTATAGCCCTGAGGGCACCCATGCAGGGACTCCATCCATTCAGGATGAAGGATGCAGAGGTATTTGTCCCTCAATTCCTTTTGTGTCTGTAGGGGTGGTCTCATAACAGGCTAAGAAGGGAAAAGGGTTGTAGAGTGTGTCTGGCAGAATCCTATTGGATGACTGAAGGACATTGGGGAGTGGAAAGGGTTTCTCAGGATGGCATTTAAGGGAAGCTCAGTCATACATTCGGGGAACATTGCTTAACAAGCTCCTGGCGGCCATAGTCCTTTCCGGAATAATGGGGGGTGCATACTTTGCTGTTAATCCTTGTCTTGTCTTGTTGATATCTCTGCATGCAATATCTTGATAGTATGATGGTGACAAATGTTGTGCATTGCAATAAACATTGTTACATTTTCTATTCACAATAATGCTTCCTATTCATTCTATTCCATCTAGGTGTGTGAACAAGGGGCATCCAGTGTGGCAGCTGAGGTACGGAGGCTTTCCAGAGGTTTGTCCCGGATACAGGGCCCCAGGTTCCGCAGCCTATCCTGTTCTGCTTGTAACAGTTGTCATAAGACGAACTGGGTATGCTCCCTAGGATCTCAACTCTAGCCGATCTAGGCCTAGAAACCTCTGAGTGTAGCCAGACACCACAGTAGGCAGATGGATGTAAGCCAAGGCTGTAGGCAGCCAGACACCATAGCAAGCCACTGGGTGTAAGCCTAGGTTGCAACAAGTCCCTTTAGGTAGTAGGAGCGGTCAGACACCATGGCAGACCATTAGGGTGTAAGCCTAGGCTGTATGCAGCCAGACACCGTGGCAGACCACTGAGTGTAAGCCTCGACCGTACTACTGTCATAGACCTCTGAGTGTGGCCAAACACATAGCAGGCCACTAGGTGTAAGCCTAGGCCGCAACAAGTCATAGACTTCCTAGATCCGCTGCGTTCATATCTTAGGTTGGGGACCTGAATCCTGGGGCGAACCTGGTTATGCCCTGCACTCTGTTGTCAGCACCTGTTTATCTGTTTGATAACTGCCTATGGAAGTGTGCGTAGAAGTCTGTGTTTCATTAAGTTCCCTTTAGGTTTGATACCTTGTATTGCCCTAGACTACAAGCGGATTCCAACGTGGTACGAGTGGAAATCAACTACTAAGCGGCAACATGGAGGGGACACAACATAACTGACATCACTGCAACAAAACCACACATTTGTCACCTAACTTTCTTTCCCTCATAAACTAACTTCTTCCTTACACATGTTACACTTAACTGTCCCTAATAACACAACTAACTTCTGAACTGGGCATTCTACAACAGATGGTTTACTGGAGCAGCCTTCCATTTTATTACATTTTCTGTCCCCTAAACATATCTTGGCTATTTTCACCAACCCATCTTTGTCTTTGACAGTGTCTAAAATCCTTCCAATTCTCCATTAACTTATTGGTGTTCATTCATCCATGTCCATTACTACATCTCCAATCTGAACACTCCTTTTCAGTGTATGCCACCGCTGCCTCACACGGATGTCATGGAGGTATCTCTTTTCCAGCAGCTCCAGAATTGTTCTGCCAAACATTGTATCTGACGCCACCTCTTTCGTCTGTGCAAGTCCTCTTTGACAAATCTTCCTGGAGGAGGTAACGTTGTGGTGGATTTCATAGTGAAGAGATATTTGGATTGTTAAGGTTGTCCACTGTAAGCGGGCAACTGTAAACTATTGCCATGACCTCATAGAATAAAGTCCTGAGAGAAGCATCGCTGAGTCTCCCTGAGGATAGGGCAAAAGCTGAATGGCGCGGGAACAAAAGCAGGTGAACAACAAGCCGTACCTTTTGTGTTGTTTGCGGCCTTGCCTTGTTAAAAAGGGACCGAGGTAATCCATGCCACAATAAGCAAAAGGAGGGGAAGGTTCCAGACACTCAACCAGAAGATCACTCATTCTTTGGCTTTCTGCACGTCTCCAAAGCCTTCAGCAATTGGTGCACTGGTAAATGTAGGATGCAACGGGTCTGCTTATTCCAGGGATCCAATATCCACTAGACCTGATTTCATTTATTGTTTAGCCTTTGCCTTGATGCTTTACAGTGACCAATTATTAGCTTTGTGATATGGTGTTCTTTGGGAATTACTGTTGGGTGCTTGAATAAATTAGGGAATGATTAACAACTGAGCCTTCCTCCCACCTTGAGGACACACATGTTTGTCCAAAAATGCATCCAGATGGTGCAATGGGTTGTGTCTTGGCAGTAGGCTTCCTTTGCGTGCCTGCTTTATTTCATCTTGATATGACTGATGCTGCAGGTCTTTGATGATGAGATGTTCTTCCTGTTCTCGTTCACCTACTGTGGAGATTTCGTTTGATTTATCCTTCTTAGCTAGTCGCAGAAGACGCGCTACTGCTTTGGTGGCCCGAGATGAGGATGAAAACTTGGACAGATGATCTAAGAGGCTTATCTGCTCTGTTGACTTTGTGTTGAGCCTTTCTTACTTCAGGGTCCCCTATTGGAAGTTCGAGCTATATCTGCTACCTCTGTATTTCCTTTTCCCACAAGTACATGGGACCTGTGAACGAGTTAGATGAAAGAAGTTCATTTACTGTTGTACCTCTTGAGGCACTGTCTGCTGGGTTTTCACCTGTTGGGACATAAAGCCATTGCTGTAGAATAGTGCTTTGACAAATGTTCTGCACTGTATCAACTATAAAGGTGTGAAATCACCATGCTTGGTTGTTTATGTA